>VSMD01087612.1:0-10640 GCA_008750895.1 Mirza zaza
TTTTTTTTGAGACCAAGTTTCACTTTGTTGCCCAGGCTAGAGTGTGGTGGTGTCAGCCTAGCTCACAGCAACCTCAAACTCCCAGGCTCAAGTGATCCTCCTGCCTCAGCCTCCCAAGTAGCTGGGATAATAGGCATGCACCACCATGCCTGGCTAATTTTTTCTATTTTTACTTGTTTGGCTCATTTCTTTCTATTTTTAGTAGAGACGGAATTTCACTCTTTCTCAGGCTGGTCTTGAACTCCTGAGCTCAAGCAATCTTCCCGCCTAGGCCTCCCAGAGTGCTAGTATTACAGGCGTGAGTCACTGCACCTGGCCAAGTCTTGGTTTCTTTTCCTGCAAAAGAGGAATGATAACACCCACCGCATAAGGTAGTTGAGAGAGTGCAGTGATGCATAAAGTATGTCACGTGCTTAGTTAACTTTGGGTCCTATATATCGCAGGGGCTTAATAAATGGCACCTGTCTGCACTCATGGAACGTAAATTGAGCACTTAGTGGATGCCGGGCTGTATCCCAAGCTCTAGGGAGATGAGAGGAACAAAACCCTTGCAAAGCTTGCAGCCTAGTGGAGGGTGACAGATAAGTAAGCAGATCAGCTTGCTTAAGCAGCACTGCAGTAGGAAATACAGGGTATTTTGGGAACCAAGGAGGTGGTGGGCACGGTATGGGGGGAGCAGGGAAGGCCTCCTGGAAGAGGTGCTATTTTTACTGAAATGTGAAGAGGAATTAGCCAGATTTTGGATGGGGGTAGTGTAGGGAGAGTGTTCCAAGCAGAGATATCACCTGCTCTGTGTTAGGTTTAGGGTGGGGCTGAGGACAGATGAGGCTCATGTGAAAAAAACATGGCCTTGCCCTAAGGTTCTCATTAGCCAGTGGAGAGCTCTTTTCCCTGGGCCGTGGGCTACAGAGGTGGGTGGATGTGGGCTGGGAGTCTCCTCACCTCCCCGAGGCAGCATTGCCTTGGAAATCTCAGCCTCAGTTATCCTCCCCGCCTCAGCCCTGCTTCCCCGTAGTCCTGGGGATCACTAGTATCTGGTGTGTCCACCTCTGCCCACTGTGGATCCCCCATCAGTGTGTTGTATGGTGGCATCCTGGGCCCTGAGCTATGGTGTTCAACAGGGCTTGGGCCCTTGTCCCTTGTCCCTTAGCCCTAGGGAGGGGTCTCAGGGCCTTTCCCCTAGAGGACAGGAGATGTTCCTAAGAGTGGAGGGAGCAGCTGCCTGCCTGTGGGCGGGGGGTGGGGGGGGTGGGCAATAGGGAGGGTGCAGCTGACTGCATGGGGTGCTAGGACTCTTGGGGTCCATGCACAGCCACCAGCGAGCTAGGTTGGAGGCACTGGAGTAGGGCCACCTGCCTGGCTCCTGTGTACTCACCTCCCCACCCTCACTCCTTTCTGCAGAGCCTAAGCATCTGCTCTGCCTTCGGAAAAGACTTTTGACACATTTTCAAAATAATGTTGAGAGCAATCTCCAGAGGGGAAGAAGAATAAACAAGCTTAAAAAATGCAACAGGAAATGTGTGTGTGTGTATTTTTTTAAGGAGAAAAAAAAAAAAAAAAAGCAAGGGAGGGCTTCAGCCAGCTCCCTTGAGTGAAAGTTTCCAGCTGGGAGGTCACAGAGACTTCAGGGAGCCAGGGCACCTGGGGTGAGGCTTCAGTGCAGATGGAGCATCAGCTCAGCTAACAGCCAGGAGCCAGCGCCCTGCTCTGTCCTGCAGGGGCAAAGATGCAGAGAAAGCTGAGTCCTCCCTCCGGCTGAGGACGGCTCTGGTAGGGGGCTAGGACAAAGACAGCAAAGGACTGTTGGACCAGGGAAAGCGTGCTAAATGTCATAACAGAAATGTTCAAATAAGCCTGAAGGGACCCGGGGGAGGGAGGGCTCACTCCTGGTGGTGGTAGGAGAGGGGGGTTCGGGGCTTCTTAGGAAAATCTTCAAGGATGAGGTGGGTTGAGTCAGACTTTGGAGCCCAGCTAGCATTTCGATGGACAGAGACTGAACAGAAGGCCTTCCAGGTAGCCCCAGAGCAGATGGTGTGGGCAAAAGTGCAAGGTGGCGAATCCTTCTGTGCTTTGAGAAACAGGGATATTTAATTTTCTTAAACATTTATTTACTTAACAGCTATACTGAGATATAATTCACATACCATGCAATTCACTCTCTTAATGTATGCAATGTACAAAGTTATATAACCAGCACCATCGTCATTTATAGGATAATTTTAGAATCAACTTTAGAACATTTTCATCACCCCAAAAATCAGCCATGTACTCGTTAGCAGTCACTCCCCCCAGTCCTAGGCAACTGCTAATCTACTTTCTGTTTCTATGGATTTGCGTATTCTGGATATTTCATATAAATGGAATCATACATGTGATCTTTTGTGACTGGTATTTTCACTTAGCATAATGTTTTCAAGATTTGTCCATGCTGTAGCTGGTATCAGTACTTCATTCCTTTTTGTTTTTGTTTTTGGTTTTTTACTTCATTCCTTTTTATGGCTGAATAGTATTCACATATAAATACACATTTGGTTTATCCATTCATCAGCTGATGGACATTTGGGGTGTTTTCACTCTAGGGCTATTGTGAATATGCAGCTGTGAACATATGTGTACACATTTTAGCGTGGGCGTGTTTTCAGGACATTCCATTCTGCATGGAGTCTAGGACAGTCGTGGGGAGTGGGAGAAAGAGGGTGAAGCAGAGGGACCTGCTCACCCACTTCATCGTCTGAGTGATTGGGTGGGAGTGAGAAGGCACAGCTCGGTTCCTGCTCTGTCCTCACTGGGAGTCTAGGTGTGTGAGGACCAGGCTCCTGGGATGTGTAAGGGGCTGTCCCTGCACCACCACCAACTACATTGTCGTGTCAGACCTGGCAGCTGTTTGCTGGGCTGGAAATAGCCTGAGCAGCTGGTATTTTCCCTGGAAATTGGGTGCATTTTTTTTCCCCCGTGTCCTGCTGAGGGCCAAAATTAGTTAAATACACAGAGAAATGTGAGCCATGCAGTCAGTCTAGAGGAGGGGAGTGTTGTCAACAGGAAGCTGGCCGGCTGGGGGAAAGGGGTGGTCAGGAAGACCAAGGTCAGTGAGCCCAAGTAAGGCAAGGCTGAGTCGTGATGCCCTGTCCCTGTCACACTCACACAGAGGTGGCGGTTTTGTTTACAGGAAATGCTGCAAGTATCTCATTTGACAGATCAGGAAACAGAAGCGCTGCATTAAAGGGACCTGCCACTCAGAGACAGAAGGGAGATTAAAGCTGAAGTCTTCAGTTCTGTTGTTAGCAAAAGGTTTGGTAAAACCCAGGCCTTGCCCTCAGCTCTGTGCCTGTTTTTGATTTCACAGGGGAAGAGCGAGGATACAAAAACAAGAAGGAGTTTATGCTGTTTTAGTCTGCTAAAAAAGAAAACCCAAACCCCAAAGGAAAAACACAAAACAGGGCTTTAATGACCACCTTTTTTTTTTTTCTTCCTTCCTTCCTTTTTTTTTTTTTTTTTTGTTCTCCAGCCAGAAAACATTATGTTGTTAGACAAGAATATTCCCATTCCACACATCAAGCTGATTGACTTTGGCCTGGCTCATGAAATAGAAGATGGAGTTGAATTTAAGAGCATTTTTGGGACACCAGAATTTGTTGGTGAGTTTCAGGCCAAGAATCTGGCATCAAAGGTAGAGAAATAGCAGGAACAAACCTGTTTCTGGGGCTATGGCCTCTGGGCTGAGAGTTGATGCCTGGGGACATCCCCTAGAAACCTAAAGGGTGGGGAAGGAAATGTCTTGCTGTGCCCCTGCATGAAGATGCAGGTGCAGGCTTTGAGCACCCCGTGGGGCTCGGAGTGGGGGTATACAGTTAGAGCTAGAGGCCTTTGCAGAGTTAAATCCTCCCAGAGCTGGCCCCACCTCCTCCTCTTAGAGGAGTTTATTGTGAGGATTTAAAACTGCGTCACCCGCTTGTATTCCCATAAATTCAACCTTCTCTAAAATAGCTTGATTTCCTGAAAAGGAAAAAGGAAGCCATCTGCCAGATGTACCCATCCACCTCTCTTGTGGGCCTGGCCTTTCTTCATGCATGGGGGTGCCCAGCTCCCTTGGAGCCCTGGCTGCTTTCTCTTTCCTCTGTGTCTCTCACAATTGGCCCAGGCCCCTGCCTGTCCTGCACCCTGGAGGCCCCCTTTTATGGCTTGGGCTGGAGGTTGAAAGTCATGAAGAAATATCCCTGCAGAGGGGAAACGAACGAATAGATAGAACCACCATCTGTTTGGGAGTTGGAGTGGTCTTAGAGATGGAGGGAGGGTGTGGTCTCCTCAAAATCTGAGGACTAAAACCTCTGACCACGGTATAATCAAAAAGAAACCAGAATGCGTTAGACCATCCATCCTGATGGATTTCCAAGCCACATATTAGCTCAGCAGTCACTGTGGAATGTTGCTAAGAGAGACCTCACAGACCTCAAGGCAGGGAGCCCTTGCTGTGTGCCAGGCACTATGTCTTGCACGCTACCGACATTGTCCCAGGTACTCCTTAGATGGCTTCATGATCCAGAGTTAATCATTTTCTCCATTAAGTACCTTGTTCAAGTGCAACACAACCAGTAGGTGGTGGAGCTGAGATTTCAAATACAGATACGGCCAATATCAAAGCCTATGCTCCTTCTGTTATATACCTGGTTATCTCTCTAAGAAGACCCTCAAGGAGCTTACAGTTTAGTTGTGGAAACAAGACATCAAACCACCGAATCAGAGTGCTGGAAGGATCTTTTCAGATCATCCGGTCTAGTTTAACTAATGTGGAAATGGAGGGCTGGGGGATTTTAGTTAAGGTCAACCAAGGTCATTCTTCATCTCCTGCATGGTGCACTGAGTGAGCCACATTCAGAATGACACACTGAAGGTCACAAGTTGGTGGCAGAGCCAACTTAAACCTGGGGCACAGACATCAAAAGTTTGAGACAGTTGCCTGCCATTCATATGTGTGGTAAAAATGCATGTTTATCAGTTAAGTTTATACCAACTGTTAGATAACAATAGTTCAACTAGAAATTCAGAGCAATAATAGAAGGGATGTCACAAGACAGGATGCGATTATAAAGCAAGTCATAGAAGACAGCTCTAAAAGACTGTTCAGATGAGATATCCACACTGGCAAAGTCAATGAGATCAGTCATGACCTTGAGTCAGTGAGGTGCAAAGGGCTGCTGTTGGGAGTGGGAGAAGTCTCTGAAGCAGGGTGGGAAGTGAGTGACGGTAGAGGAGGAACATATCCCAGGTTCTGTGATACCACAGCAGAAGAGTAAGACCAGAATGAGTGCATTTATCAGGAGTAAGTCACTGTCTACTCTGAATGGAGCCAAGAATTCACGCCAGACTTTTGGTATGAGTAGTATTGATGAGTGGGGCCAGACTGTGGAGGGTTTTCCCAGTGGTATGCTGATAAATGTCTAACAATCAGGTCTCAAAAAAAGAATCCTTAGTTTATAGTATTGGCCAGTTTCAAGATACCAACATGTTGTCATTGAATACAGAGTTGGGAAGAGATGCACATCATTGCCTCTTATTAACCAGTATGACTTTGTTTGCAGTGGTTTTGTTTGCACCTTACAGATATATAAGGCAACTTCTCTAAGCCTCTACCTAAATTATGATGACTTTCTTTCCCAAGATCCCTTAAGCAACAGATTACAACTTTCCCCTATTCCCACCATTCCTTTGAAATTTCAACCTGAGAGCCAGGTTAAAATGTTAGTGTCAGGTTTCAGTAGTGTGGTGGACAAAAGGCTCTCCTACTACAAATCTGGATTCTTGAGAAAAAAATTTCTTTTCAATGAAATTCTGGGCTAATAGGAAATGAGAAATCTTTAAAGATAATAACTCTTTCAGCACCACCTGTTCTACTCCCAAAAGCTAGTGAATTGAACTTAGAGCTGGAGCTGCGAGCAGCAAAACAAACAAACAAACAAAAAATAGGAGTACCTCCTAGAAGCAATTGCACACATCAGCATCTCAGTCAGAGTCTAGCAATATTTAGATGTTCAAGGACATAAGACATTGAAATGATCAGATTTTGACTATAAAATAAGTGGAATGTATATAGAAATAAAAGGTAGAATCATAAGAATGAGCAAGCAAAAAGAGATATCAAAAATGACCAGGAAAATTTTTAAAAGAACCAGATAGATATAACTTTTAAAAATTAAAAAAAAATTCAATATATAATTTTTGAAATTTAAAACTTGATGAGGCTAAGCAAGGTAGCTCATGACTATAATGCTAGTACTCTGGGAGGCAGTGGCAGGAAGATGAAACCAGGCTTGAGATCAGGTGTTTGAAACCAGTCTGAACAAGAGCAAGATCTCATCTCTACAAAAAATAGAAAAAATTAGTTGAGTGTGTGGCCTGCACCTTTAATCCCATCTATTCAGGAGGCTGAGGCAGGAGAATGTTTTGAATCCAGGAGTTTGAGGTTGCAGTGAGCTATGATGATAGCACTGTACTCTAGCCAGTGCAACAGAGCAAGATTCTGTCTCAAAAAAACAAAACAAAACAAAACACAACCCTCCATGCATGGGTTAAACAGCAGATTGCACACAGCTGAGGAGAGAATTGAAGACTTGAATGACTGAGCTGAAAAAAATTAGCTGGAGTACCATAGAGTGACAAAGACATGGCAATATGAAAGAAAGGATAAGTAAAAGAGGGTATAAAAAACAAGCCTAACATAGGTCTCTTTGGAATCCTAAAAGGAGGAAATAGAGACAATAAAGGAGAAGCAATATTTGAGGGGAATGACTGAGAATTTTCAGAACTGCATCCATGCACAGATACAGAAGCACAATGTATACCGTGCAGGAAAAAAAATAAATGCACACCTAGACACATTACAGTGAAGCTAGGGTACCAAAGACAAAGCAGCCAGAGAGAAAAGACAGATCACCTACAAAAGAACAATAGATTGACAGTATACTTCTCAAAACAACAATAGAAGCCAGTAGCCGATGGAATATTATCTTAAAGCACTGAGGAAAAATAAAAAACCCATAGTTGTGTGCCCAGAAAAATTATATTTTAAGAATAAAGGGGAAAGTTTCAGGAAAAACAAAAATAACAATAATAAACTGCCAAAACATTAAAATAGAGTTACTACCAATCAACCTTCATTAATAGAACTTCTCTCTCTCTCTGTCTTTTTTTGTTTTGTTTTGCTTTTGAGGCAGGATCTCAAACTCTGTCACCCTGGCTAGAGTGCAGTGGCATCCTCATAGCTCACTGCAACCTCAACCTCTTGGGCTCAAGTGATCCTCCTGCCTAAGCCTCCGAAGTAGCTGAGATTACAGGTGCATGCCACCATGCCTGGTTAATTGTTCTATTTTCTGTAGAGACAGGTTTTTGCTCTTGCTCAGGATGGCCTCAAATTCCTGGCATTAAGCCATTCTCCTGCCTCAGTCTCCCAAAATGTAAAAGATGTACTTCTGAATTTAGGAAATGAACTCTGAAGGGAGATCTCAAAGTAAGGAGTAATAGGAGCAAAGAAATCAGTAAATATGAAGTAAATATAAACATTTTCTGTCTAAAATGATGATGATGATAAATTTTTAATTGTGGGGTTAATAGAACTAAAAACTGAAGAAAATAATGTTAGCTAGAACAGAGTGTTTGAAATTAGTGTTCTAAGCTTTTTGGATTATTCGAGAAGGGTCAAAATGCTGCTTTATGTTGGAATTTGTTAGATATCTGTAGTCAAGGCTCAAGGGTAGCCATTTTAATAAAAGCAGTTGAGGAAAAAACAATAAGAAAACTAACCCAAAATCTCCATTTAAAAAATAAGGCAAGAAAAGAGAAGGAAAGCACACACATACAAAAAAAATAGACAAAAGCGCATAGATGGCATTTATATAGATATAAATATAGATATCTCAAGCAGATTAACACTGGAAAGTGATTTGTGCTTCTCAAACTATGATTTTTTCTTTTTTTTTTAATTTTTAATCTGTCCTGGAGTGCTATTTTAGTAAAATACAATGAAAATAAATTCCTAGAAAGACGAACAGAGTTTGGCTGTCACAGCAATGTCAAATTGCTGTAGGAGTCTCTAAATGCATACTCCCAATTTCTGCACCTGTCTTGTTGGACCAGGGACAGTCTGCAGACTGTGTGCCTGTGGACCACACTTTGAATGTCACCGTCCTAAAGAAAGTTTTTCACATGCACATCAGTAGGCACATACAAAAAAGTTCATAGCAATTTTGTTCCAATAACGAAAGAAATGGAAACCATCCAAATGATCTCTGAGAGGAGAATGACTAAAAAATGATTTATATTCACACAACGAACTGGTCTAGAGCAGTGAAAATGAAAGAACGTAGATGAACACTCAGTAAACGCTAGAAGCATAATGTTGAGTGAAAAAAATCGAGCGATTCGAGTGACTATAGATCACATGCAGTCTGATGCCACTTTTATAAAGCTGAAAAGTAAGCGACTCCAGGACAGTGGTCCCCTGTGTCTTGAAGTGTGAGGAGGCAGGAGGGATGGTAGACAGCCCCTGTGGGTGCAGTGGTTCTGCTATTGTTTCAGATAAGCAAATTTAGCTTTTCCCACTCTCCACCTTTTCCCTTAGCAGTTGAACAGGTTCAGTCCTTCCTGCTTCTCAAGCTGCTGGACTCTCTTTCACTTCCATTTCACAGACAAGCTTTTTAAAAGGGTCATCTGCACTCTTTACTCCACTTTCCACCTTTTGGACATTCTGGGTGCTGCAGTGAGTGTGAATTCAGTGCTTGCTTTCCATTGCTCATCTGCTTGGTCTTTGGGAGCGTCTGGTCCCCTTCTGTCCTCTCCTCAGTTGAGGTTTCTCTCCTAGACCCTACACCCTCTCCCGGTTGCCGGATCATTGGCTCAGCTCCTGTTTCTACCTGTACATTGATGATGACAAATTTGTTGGCTCTGGCCCACTCCCCTGTAGCCTGCCCCTGGACATCTTCCCCTGGCACCCCTCAGGTACCTCGAGCTCGTCATCTCAGCGGCTCCTGAAAATGTCCTCCTGCCCGTCGTGTGGGAGGTGCCCTCTTTCAGACCAGACTCAGAGGAAGATGGAATCCTTCTCTGCCACCATTTCTTCTCCATCACCTTCCAGGGCTGCCCTGACTGGCTTTTACCACAGAAAGCAGGCCTGTTCTCTAGGGCCCCATTTATCCTTCCCGTACCTTGTGCTCTCCCTCTTTCTCACTGTCGAGGCCTGTGTGTAAAGGTTTCTACCAGGAAAATAGGCAACTCCTGTCTTAGTCCTTTCTGGCTGCTATAACAGAATACCTTAGACCGGGTTATTTATAAACAATAAATGTATCGCTCACAGTTCTGGCGGCCGGGAAGTCCAAGATCAAGGTGCCAGGAGATTTGGAGTCTGGTGAGGGCTCACTCTCTGTTTCACACGTGCCATGTCCTGTGGCAGGAGGGGCAAAGAAGCTCCCTCAGGCCTCCTGTGTAAGCACATTAGTTTATTCATGAGGGTTCCACTCTCATGACCTGTCACCTCCTAAAGGCCCCATCTCTAATACTGTTTCACGGGCAATTAGGTTTCAACATATGAATTTTGAGGAAACACAAACATCTGGGCCATAGCAACTCCATTCTTCAAAATTCTTAGATGCAGATTATCCCCATCTGCTGCTCTGATTTTCCTTACTGGGGATTCAGGATGGAGACATTTGGTGCCAAATTCCCTATAATCATCTCCTCTTTTTTTCACGCTCCTGTTGACTCTTTAATATGACTTCTTTTCAGCTCCAGAAATTGTGAACTATGAGCCCCTGGGTCTGGAGGCCGACATGTGGTAAGTTGCGCAAGCCACCCAGGTGGTCGAGGGGTCCTTCCAAGGGCAAAAGTCCTCAGACTCCGCTTTGGGTGACGTCCCCTTGACTGTGAAACCCTTTTCTCCACACTCACTTTTCAGAGCCTCTGGCTGGTCCAAGTGTGCTGGACCTGCAGCCCAGGCAGCTGGAGGCCACCAGGCCTGGACCTGAGGCTGGTTAGAATCTGGCTGGGTCACAGCATTGCCAGCAGTGGAGGAAGTAGGGGAGAGGAGAGGTGGAGGTGCAGGCTCAGCCCCAGGCCTGCACCTGGCTGGAATACACCACAGAATTCTCAAGCAGCCAGGATAAAGATGGTAGTGACAGTAGCCCAGTTGGCTAGTCAACCAAGTGGTCACAGAGAGCCTTCAGTGTTCTGGGCACTGTGTTGGGCAGTGATCGATTCTCTGCACGCACATGGCTCATTTCATTTGAGCACTGCTTTACAGTTCATCATTAATAAATGAACCATCTTCATTAACTGGCTTTCTAAAATCCTGCCAACTGTCCTGTGAGATAGTCATCATTATCTTCATTTTATAAGGAGAAAGAAGTACACATAGGTGATGAGGGACTTGCCTAAATCATAGAGCCTGCAAGTGCAGGAGTCTGATCTTGAACCTGGGTCCTTGGACTCAGTGTCCTGACCTTAGTGACTTCAAACACATCCCAGGCTGGGCAGAGAGGTGTGGACCTTAAGGCTGCATCCAGGGGCTACCAGGGAGGAAGCTGGTGATCTCCTCCCCTGAGATCCACGTGGGGGTCCCTGGTTGCCTGGGATCGGAGTCCAGTGGCCTGACGTGA
>VSMD01087617.1:0-16667 GCA_008750895.1 Mirza zaza
CTAGGATTACAGGAGTGAGCCACCACACCCAGTCATTCACTGTTATATTTATTGCTCACTTTAAGCTTTATCTTATTAAAGGAAATGCTAGTATATTTCAAGGTACGGTTGGCTTTCTGTATCCAGGGTTCTGCCTCCATGGAGTAAACCAACCTTGGATCAGAAATACTCAGGAAAAAAAACTGCATCTGTACTAACCATATACAGGCTTTTTTTCTTGTCACTATTACCTAAACAATATAGTATAACAACTATTTACACAGCATTTACATTGTATTAGGTATTATAAGTAATCTAGAGATAACTGAGAGTATATAGGAGGGATGTGTGTAGGCTGTATACTTATACTACCCCATTTTATATCAGAGATTTGAGAATCTGCATCTGCAGATTTTGGTATCCCTGGGAGGTCCTGGAACCAATTCCCCACAAATATTGAGGGACAACCGTATATACAAACAATTGTTAACTGTAGAGGTGAAAACTACTTCTCAGACATACTTCACAAAGAGATGAACTCAGAAATCCCTAAACATTTTAAACAAACTAATAGAGAATTCATTTAAAAATAGTTTAAATATTTTATACTCACAGCAACATTTTAGACATACTGGATCCTATTTCAGATTTGGCCTAAACAAAAAAGAGAAAAGTTTATTTGCACAAGCATTAAACTGAAGCTTTATTAGCCTACTATATTTTAATGATCTTGATTTAAAAGATATAAATTTTAAATGTATAATGCAACAACTCTCTTCATTCAAAGTCTTTACTTCAGAGCATTATTGAATTTTTTTTTTTTTTTTTTTGAGACAGAGTCTCACTTTATTGCCCAGGCTAGAGTGAGTGCCGTGGCGTCAGCCTAGCTCACAGCAACCTCAAACTCCTGGGCTCAAGCAATCCTGCTGCCTCAGCCTCCCAAGTAGCTGGGACTACAGGCATGTGCCACCATGCCCGGCTAATTTTTTTTTTCTATATATATATTAGTTGGCCAATTAATTTCTTTCTGTTTATAGTAGAGATGGGGTCTCGCTCTTGCTCAGGCTGGTCTCGAACTCCTGAGCTCAAATGATCCGCCCACCTCGGCCTCCCAGAGAGCTAGGATTACAGGCTTGAGCCACCACGCCCGGCCGCATTATTGAATTTTTAAAAAGAAGTCACCATAAACTAACTTGGACATCATTTAGGAAGAATTTTAGAAATAATAGTTGGCTAAAAATCAGTTAAACTATTCCAGTATGAATAATTAACACATTAATGAATTAACAGTCTCTTTACATTTCTGTTATAGACTCTCTTTAAGCTCTTTTGGGGCACTTTGATTAAAGTTCATTACAACCTGATAGTCTATAATTTCATAATTCTGTGATTTATACAAATTTCAAATCTGAAATGGCCCTCAGAAAATATTTTTATAAAATAACCAATATAAGTAAAGCAGAATATGAATTTAAAGTATCAAACTCCTAAGTCAAAATAATTATAATTATCGTTTTATTAATCTATTTTATTATGAAATAACACCTATATGTAAAAAATATATATGGTGTATATTTAAGGTATAAAAGAGTTTTTTAAAAATCTACAGACCCACCATTCATTTAAAAAATAAAACCACATCAATAACATTTCACCAAAGCCCTCGCAGGCCTCTTCTTCCTTATCCCCCAATGGTAACTACTACCTTGAATTTGGTGTTAATTATTCCCCTTTTTATAAATATATTGTTTTGCTACTTTTGTATGTGCCCTTGAACAATAGATTGTTTAGTTTTTGCATGGTTTAGAATTCTGTATAAATAGTATCATATACCATGTACTCTTCTGAGACTTGAACACAAAAAGCACAAACCATGAAAGAATAACTTGATATAACATCTATAATAAAATAAAAAATCTTCTGTTTATCCTTTCATTTTTCAGATAACCTTTAATGCAACTACATTTACTATATATCTTAGGGAAAGTAAGGCCTTTTGAATTTCTTTAGAGCACAGTTTCCATTAGTGAACTCAAATGTTATGAAGCATTTACAGATGTCTAAAACTAAATACTAACATGAACACTGCTCATCAAATATATATATATATATATATATATACATACATATATATATATAAAGTAATTTGGTTAAGGTAAATTTAAAAATTTGATTTTTTCCCCCTTTAATCTTTTCCAAATATTTTTCTTCACAACTTAAGTGCCCACAGTGGTACTCAGTGCTAACATGACTGAAATGCTTCAACTGCAGATATGGCAGACTCTTTTTAATGCTTGCTTTCCTGAAAAGTATATTTAGGATATACAACAGTATGATGGATGTCAAGTCAAGGGATTCTAATTTTTTTCTATTATGTCAAAGGCCACATTTCAAAAGAGAAAGTCAGTTACATAAATAATTGAAATGAAAATTCTATCTATTGTCATTAACAAATACTAATTGTTTTTGTTTTCCAACCAAGGCCAAGGCAGAGCACTGAAGTTTTGCCACTTTTTTCCTAAGAAGGGATTTAAACATAAATTTACCAGGCTGAATGTTCCATATTCTTCCCTGAGAAAATGCGTCAAAAATCCTAACAATGTTGTCTGGTCTCCCCAGGTCCACCGGGCTTGGTTGAGGTAGGATGAGATAGGAAGGTAGACATAAGGCAGCAAACCAGCAGAGAAGTACAGGCCCAACCTCAGCAGAAAGCCCAGGGAGAGTACCTGCAGCAGAGCACATTGGGTTGTAGAACAATGTTTATTTTAGTCGATTTATCCTGGAACTTCAAGAATACATCAAGGAAAACATCAAACGTGTTTACTCAGAGCTGATCTCTCAATTTATATTAAGTCACCACAGAATACTATGTTAAACCTTCTGATTACTGTGGATTACTAGAAAATTGCATCCGCCTGAACTCCTTTGCATGGCAGGTGAAATCTGAGTGAAGCAAATAATATTAGCAAAGACTCACGAGTATCATGTTTATTATATCTCTTACGTTTAAAACCATGTCATGACATGCAGCATTGCATAGCTGAGATAACCCAGTTGGAAGTGATTAAGTGTTGTTTGGCTGATTTTGAATATGCCTGAAATACTATTCTAACACCAATTTACTTCATCATCATCATCAGGATGTTACTTTATTATGATTATACATTGACAATATAAGTCTTTCAACAAGAGTTCTGGACATTTCATAGACATGTTTGGCACAAATGAAGCTAGCTTTTACATAACCTCTAAGCTCATCCAAATGTTTTTTTCCCTCAATTTACATACAGGATAGAGTACTAAGGGAAATTTGTTGTTATATGTAACAATGTTGCCTCATATACCTTATTTGGGGGAATATATTTCTCATCTGTACACTTCTAAAAGAGGACAATATGTACAAGGTTTTATAAAGATGAAGTCCATAAGAGTATGAATTCTGGTCTATTGAACCAATTCCAGTATTTGAACCAAGATACCAAGTTGCTTTAGTAACTTGGAAAGGCATTTCTTATAAATATCGTATTTACAGATTGCCAGTTTTTCCTTTATGAAAAAGAGAAATCCATATGTGAGGATGAAAATAAGAAGCAAGGTTTGCATTCGCCAGAAGTAGAACAAGCAGCTGATTTATATTAGCATTTTCAAATAAACATCTTAATTGGAAATGAAGTGTTTTATTATAGTACTGATTTCATTTGAGATTTCTATAGCAGTAATGAGATGCATAAAAAATGATGGCATGAAAAGAGTGTAAGAAATAACTAATCTAACAATATGCCTTTGCTATTCTTAAAAGTGGTTTTAAAGAAAGTAAATGTTTATTTTGGCAGTTCCTGTATACTATGAAGTTGAATTTAGAATGCTAAGATGCACTTGCTGCAGAATTTTCCTTTTGTGTGAAAAATAAACAGGGAGACAGCTATTACTGAGAGTTGGGAGTGGTTCTTAGTCCTAACTGCACATTAGAATCACCTGGGGCAGCTTTTTAAAAATAGTGATGTCTGGGCCTCACCCCAGATTAATTATATCAGAATTATTTTGGGGTAGAATCACATCCCCAAATAATCACACATACATATACATATATACTTACTACATAGGTGTATACATATATATTTACCAATACATACATACACACACAAATACACAGTTTTGTAATGCTTCCCAGATAATTTAAGTGCACAGGCAGGGCTGAAACCACCTCTTGCAGGACTTCCTGCTCTGCCTCAAATCCAACCATCCTGCCACTTCATTGTCAGACCTTATTTTCTAGCCTCTGCTATTTAAATAATGAAAATGAAGGTCTGTTGAAGAGCCACAGTTCTCAAAATCTCATCATTCACTGGTAGCTCACCTCAGCACAGGGCAAACAAGCCCCTTACTCTAGGCTCCCAAATTGTCAGCTGAGTCCTGCATGCTTTATAGAAAGTATATGGCTTTCCTTTTAGTCAACAAACATGAAATATGTGCTTTGTAGGTCTTTTTGAGATAATGCACCTGTCTGATGTCTGTTCAGGTCTGAAGCCTGGTGAAGATGACCGATACTAGACTGGGACATGCTGTCCATCTACCCCCATCTGTGCATCCACTGGTTCACAAGACAAATATTTGGGCCTCCCTAGGGTTTATTCCATAGAAAAGTTTCACTGAATTATAGTTCATATCTCCATTTTTATTTATTTATTTATTTATTTATATTTATTTATTTATTTTTGAGACAGAGTCTCTCACTTTGTTGCCCAGGCTAGAGTGAGTGCCGTGGCGTCAGCCTAGCTCACAGCAACCTCAATCTTCTGGGCTCAAGCAATCCTGCTGCCTCAGCCTCCCAAGTAGCTGGGAGTACAGGCATACGCCAACATGCCCGGTTCATTTTTTCTATATATATTAGTTGGCCAATTAATTTCTTCTTATTTATGTAGAGACGGGTCTCGCTCTTGCTCAGGTTGGTTTCAAACTCCTGAGCTCAAACGATCCACCCGCCTTGGCCTCCCAGAGAGCTAGGATTACAGGCATGAGCCACCGTGCCGGCCATATCTCCATTTTTAAATCAAGCGTTTATATAATAAAAGAGCATATAAAGAACTTTCTGTATACTCTATAAAACCAGTGTTAAAGATACTGCTTGTTTTATATCCCTTACATAAGGACTTACGTGACTGACTTCACAGAATTCAGTTTCAAGGAAAAGTTGCTCTTTCCAGTCAACTGTTATATTTCCCTTTTTATTTACTTTTTAATCACATAATAAGAATTTTATAATCTCTATGTTATCCTTTTTGCTTTGCTGTTAAGAAGCTCAGAACCAAAATGTGTTCAAGTACAGTAAATACAGTTATTTAAAAGCTTTGGTATAATCATGACCCTATTTCTATATACTAATTTTATTTGCTTCATATGTTTTCTATTATAATTTAATTATAGCTGGGTATAATTAACAAATAATAAAATGGCAAATAAAGCTGAGTTTGTTCACAAACAAACAATAAATAAAGTAAAATGACTCCAGCACTGGCTTTGTATACAGACTATTTTAACCTCTGGGCACCTATATGTCCCAATGCCTAATGAAGTAATTTTCCTATGTTGCTTTTTACTGCCATTTAAACTAACAATCATGTTTTCTTTCAGAGAAAGAAGAAATGAAAATAAATCATTTTTGATTCTAGGGAGATAGGTTCTGAGAAAATAGGAGTGCTGTGTAGCAGAGATTTTATTATTCAGCCCATAATAGCAGGGATGTTGGCTGTTGTGTTGAGAGCTAAGTCTCCAGCACCTGGAGCAGGCCTATGGCACAGAGCAGGGACTCAACAAAGAGCTGAATGAATGAAGTGTTACTAGCACACCACTCTGTGTCTTAGAATGCACAGTAAAACAATTAAGGAAATTTCGTGTTGTTGCTTTAAGTCCTTTCAGCCTATTTTCATCGAGCTGCTGTTCAGAATCATGAAATTATGAAACAGACCAGATGCCACTACAATCAATACTGCATAATTTTTGTAAATCCTATTTTTTTCAGCCGATATTGGTAGGCCCCAAGGTTATTTATGCCTTCCATGAAACCCAAGAAAAATTAAACCTTCATGTTTTCTGATGATACAAATGTCATATAAGATCTAAGTAAAATATGATGAATTTTAAGTCTTACAAAATTCACAAACCTACCTTCTCTTTTAAAAGTCGAAAGAGAATCCAAGGTATTATGCACAAAATATAGAGCACTACTGTGTGCTGATTACATAAGCTAAGGCCACAGCAGAAAGCACCAATTTTAGCTATCTGAAAATAAATAAAAGAAAAAAATCTAAGTTAAAAATTCACCAATACTCTAAGTAAACACAAAGACAAAAAGCCAATTTTTATATTAAAACCAAGCATTTGTATTATAGGTCAGGTTAAAATCAACCCCTCAGATGCAAGCAATTATATACTTTTAACAGTCACTAATATTTATCACCATTATTTTTGTTAATATTTTTGACATCAAGTAATTGCAGTTTGAACTTAAATAATTGTCTTCAAACTGACTTTTAGAAAGTCCTGTATGATGACTAGATAAGTTCTAACAATAATAGGGTATTGCATAATTCTTATTCAAGTAAAATTTATAACTGAGGTTCAGTAATTGTTTTACTTTTTCTCCTATTAAATAAATGAAATATAGCACCTTTTATCTAATTAGAACCCTGGTTATCTCACGGTTGTGTTTTGATTTTTTTTAACATGTGTTAGTTTCATAATTGACAAAGAGTATCTCTTTCAATAAACTCTAGTCAAGCTCCTCTGAACTGTCTCCACAACTAGGCCCTGACTTTTGGGCTTCCATGTTTATCTCTGCATTGTCCAGTTTTAGCAAGAATCCTACTAAGTCAGTTTTGCCAGAACCTTCCACCCTCAACATGTGATCACACTCGATATCTGATCAGGTTGCTCATCCTCCACTGTTCCCTGGGTGATGTCTGATCTCTCTGGTCTGCCTTTAGCAAGGATCCAGTTCAGTTGGTTACCCAGAATTTCCCTTTACCCCTGATGTTTCCTCTTAGTGATTTCCTACTCAATGACCCACATCCTGATCCTTGGCTATAAATTCTCACTTTTCCGTGTTATATTTAAAGTTGATCCTGACCTCTCTCCCCTAGTACAAAACCCTACTGCAATAGCCCCTATATCTCAACCGGAATCAAGTCTGCCTTTACCACTCTTTAACAAGTGTATTGAACAATTCTTTAACATAAACAGAAATTTTTTAAGCGAAAAAAAAAAAGAAGACCTTTAATAGTATCACAGATCTATTTATGAGAATCATAGATAAACCATGATGTTCTTTTGTTTCTATTCTTTAATGACACAAGGCTGACTATACTAAGCTGTTTTAGCATCTTTCAATGTACAGACTGTAAGCTCTTAGAAGATAGGATTCTTTCACATTTCAAATTATTCTGATAATAATGTCTGTCTTAAAATTCACTATAATCTCTTCTGAACTATTGCATTTCTACATTTGATCCTCTTCTTTTAGTTAAAAAAAATTACAAATTTGATGGTTTTTTTGGCAACTAGGGAGTGAGTCAGTATATCATAATTTAAGGGGGGTCAGTCTAGAGCTTGGCACCTTATGATAACACACACACAACAAAAGCCTATCTTTTCCATGCAACACAAAGGAATTTCATAATCCCCTTGATCTCCAAAAAACTTCTGAACTCGGAGGGCAAAAAAAAGTTTTTATGTTTTATAAGGGCTATCACGGTTCCATCCATGAGAAAAAAACTGAGAACATTTTCTCTCGCAACACACCTAGATTACCTTGACAGTAATCAGCATACACAAACAGTATTTAAGCCAAAGTTAAAAAGAAATACAGCATCTGTCTAAAAATTAAAACAAATAAACGATTTCACTTTGATCAAAATAGGTTACCTTTGATCTCTCCTTTGCAGATGCCGCCTCCTCAAAATGTACAGTGAGAGCCATAAGCAGCCCCACAAACAGATTGTTTAAGCTAAAAACCTCTGCTGCAATGGACCACTGCCATGTTAGACGAGAAAATGAAAACACCCCCGCAGCAAGGATTCCTCCAGCATATGAGCCAGAAAGCCTGCAAACATAGATAACATGAAATCTTCTTTCCCAACAAAAAGAACTAACTTTATTTTCCTTTTTATGAACTGTACCAGCAGAAATTATGACAGTCGCCCAGCACTATCCCAACACATTATATGGCTAATACATTACTTCGTGTAATGATTTCTTTCAATGGATTTTAATTAGGAGGTTCATATGTTAACCTATTAACAAACAAATAAACAGACCTATGGATAGAACGAGGGTTAGTCTTCAGATGTAACCACTAGGTTTCAAGCCAGTTCAGAAAACCTGAAAAGGTAGTAGTTAGAGAGATAACAAACCCACGTCATTCTCTTGCTGTATCTATGAAGAAGGATGGTCTGAATAAGATCTAAATATGTTTAATTGTAACAATGAGTTAAATGGCAAAATATTTCTTCAGGAAAACTCACTCTCACTTGGGCTGGAATATGCAGATCTAGATTCCTTCTACCCTTATCTCTCAATGTATAGCAAAGAATGTCTTTGTCACATACTTGGTGATTTTAAGTTCTTGTTCAGCAAAGTTCTTAGTTTGTGATGGTTTTTTCCTTAGACAAAGTTGAAGTTAAAAATAATAGTTTTTTTAAATGAGGGAGATGGGAATGAGAAGTTCAATAACACCAAAAGAATCAAATGCTACACTTGTAAACAAATTTCTCACCACCCACCAAATGCCAACAAGAGCCATATATTTTAAATCAATCAGGAATCTGGATCTCAATTCAGAGATCTGATTTGAGATTGGTAGTGTGGTTGAATATACTAGAGCATATTAAGCCAAAACCACTTTCCATTTCACTATAAATCTAAAACTATGAAAATTAAAACTATTACCAAATATCTATTTCTAACAGAAAATTCAACAAGCAGTACTATATCTAGTGATTATGACCTTCTATAGTCCCAAGTCATTGATTTTCAACTATATTATTTTGTATAAAAAGTTATGGAGTATTTCTATGGCTTTTAATCGACCATAATAGGAAAAAGAAGTTAAATAAAAATTTTGATATCATCAAACCTGTTTTTCTTTGAGTTTCTATTTGCATTTCTGTTTTCTTTTTCTTATAAAAATCAGCAATTAACTATTTCTCTCAGAGTTTCCCATTCTCCCAGTAATCCAGATTTAAAACACTAACATCATTTCTTCCTTCCAAATTCCTTTCCTATCTATTCATTCCTTTTGATTTATATTCCTACTGCCTTAGACCCAATTCTTTTAACAGTTTTCTAACTTGTCTTCTGTTTTTCAATCTATTCTGCAATATCACATCATATCAAATTTCCTAAAACATACTCTTTATGACTACACAGCCCCAAAACATAAGGACTCTTCATTGCCTATAGGATAAAGTCTAAATCAGTCAGCCTGGAATACAGACTTCCAATAAACTGGATCCCACCCATCCACTAATTGCCAACATTATTATCACCACTGAACAGTCAGGCTCATCAAAATTTCCTAATAAGACATGCTGATTCCTAGCACTCTACCTTTGCTCATTCTGTACCCATGAGTTGAATATTCTCCCTGCTTCTATTTATTCAAATCCTACTTCTTTCTCAAATTTCTCCTCAATCCCTAGGTTTCTAGCTCATCTCTATACATCTACAGCATTTATTTGCTTCTACCAATTTTTTGATGTTGTTTTTGAAATGTGAATTGGAGTTAAACTTCATTTATATTAGAAGCATCTAGCCCTAAGCACACAAAGGAAACTCAGGGAATAAGAGAACAACTAAAGTGTTTCTAATGTTTTTAAAGGAACTTCTATGTCTTATCTGCCAATATTATTTTGGAAAGTCAGCATAAGATACAAGATTCCTTCCTCCACTTAAAACATAAATTAGCATCCTTGGAGAAATGGCTTATTCCAGAGTTGGGGTAGCTGGGGTAGCTAAAGCACAAAATTAGTCTGAAACACCTTGTCCCAGAAAGTAAAGAAATGCTCAAAGGAAGACGGGGACATGACAGAAGGACGTGGGAGCCAGCAGAAAGGGGCTCCCACTGGCCAAATTGGGGATAACTTGAACATCAAAATAATTATCGTAATAGCTTGTAACTCACTGAATAAATACGAATCCATGAACCTACAGTGATATAAATAGGGGAGAAGGAATGCGTTTGCCTTTCCATAGAAAGTCAACTAGTAATTGCAGAAGAAATGATGGAATTAGAAATCACCTTTGGGCAAGTATCTTAACAATAATCAATGAATACCAAAACAAGAGGGTAAAAATTTTGGACTAACAGACTATGTACATAGTCCCGACGTATCTCCCTATAAATAGATTAATCACAAAGGGAAAAATGGTAACTTTACAGTGGTGAGAACTGGCAGACACAATGTCAGCCACGTGACCAAAGATAACAGTAGCAGGAAGGGGACAAATCAACACCATGTGCTTCCTGGTCTATTCCAGTGAGAAGAAAACAGCATCATTTCTGTGGTGTTCCTGCCGGAAATGTTACCCGAAGCTAAGCAGAAGAAAGTCTGGCTATAAATAAATCCTCAATAAGAAAACTCAAGATTTACTTATCTACAATGATTTTTAACACATGTTATTACACTTAGGAAGACATCCTAAAGTGTTTGAACTGTTGACATTAATTACTGGAATTATCAACTATGTTAACTGTCTTTTCAAATATTTCATAAGGTTTTAAAAATTGAAGAGAAATGTAAAATTATTGACTTCAGTGATAAAATTTATCCAGTCACTTTAGATTATTAAACATAGGTAATTTGCATTTTATTGAAGACTAATCCCACATCAGCAAGGTCTATAATCTGAATTTTCTCTCCCCATCTCCCCACAAGGTCAGGATGGCTTTGTAATGAATAATCCATATACTCTTTTACCTGATTTTCCTTGGTATCAGAGAAATAATTTGTAAGACTACAGAGTAAAGTTATAGAAGATAAGGTGGCTGATGATAAAACCATTAATGGCAATCAAATCTATAATCTCAACCTTTTCAGCATCAAATGAACTTGCTCAGAAATCAAACTAAGTCTATAGCAATTTGCATTGTAGTCCTAATGTAAATTGCACACAAAAGCATAGTGGACCTTTTAATTTGTTTGTTTCCCAACAGCAGTGGAAAAGGACCTGATTTCTCCTAGTGAGCTCTTGTCATCTGGCTTTTTAGTTCTAGCCATCCTAGTGGGTATGAAGTGGTATCTCATTAAGGTTTTCATTTGCATTTTCCTAATGGCTAATGATGCTGAGCATCTTTTTCTATGTTTATTGGCCATTGGTATAACTTCCTTGGAGAATATTTATTTAGATCCTTTGCCCATTTCTTAAACTGGATTATTTGTCTTTTTATTATTAAATTGTAGAGTTCTCCCAATTTCCTTTTACTATGTTTCTTTTCTGCTAACTACAGTCAGAGTCAACTGCTTGCAACCAAGAACCCTGACTGAAATACACTGTGTTCGCTCTTTCATATAATTTCTATTATGTTTTCAAGGGAAACTGTGTGAGGAAATTCTGAAGATGAAAGGTGATGCTCTGTTAGTCTTGTGGGATACAGAAGAGAGGGAGCATGCCCCTAGGAGCAGAAAGTTATGTGTGCATCCATACATAGGACATGTAGAATGGGAAGGGTTTTGGATGCCCGATTGCTTTACTATTCATGTTTGTCATAGAAGAATCTATGTAGGCTAAGCCCATATGAATTTCTTTCATTTAAACAGTTTTTTCCAAGTCAAACTCTGAAATCTCCTTAAAAATGGACATATTTCAACACACTGCCTTTAAAAGTTTGCTTTATGCTAAGATTCAGAATCAGTCAACAACTACTGGCCGTGTAACATATAAAAACGAGTGGATTAAGAAAAGTAGAGATAATTTGAAACATCTGTTGTAGAAAACCTCTGCAAACTCAGGAGAGATACACACAAGGCTTTGCGGGTAGCAATAAATGCTCAGGTGAGGTTGTAGACTACAGAGGCTGCAGCGATGGAGGGACAGCATCAGCCTGTGGTAGCCACGAGAAGCTAGATGGAACCAGCCTTAAGGGCTTTACTAGGTGAGAGGGACAGAAGGACAAGAGGGAAAGTTTTAAAGTAATGGGCCAGGGAGCCTAGACTAGATAGAGAAGGAAGTGAAGCCAGCAGGGGGCTGATGGCGGTAAGGAGGATGAGCAAAGGGTTGTAGGTCTCAATTACACAAAGGACAGCAGGAGGCATCAAGGAAATGAGTGAAATGAAAGCTAAAGTCATGCAGCCCATGATGGAAGAAAGTTTAATACAGCTGTTCTCAAAATCGTAAAACTTTCATTAAAACTAAGGATTTGTCCTGAAAGCCAAGCAGTGGTTGGTATACCATGCATTAATAATAAGTCTGCAGTCTGAGTGCAATGTACAAATACAGGTGTGTGGCCCAGTGCCACAACTTCACACACACGCATGCTAACAAGATGTGAGCAAGCTGAGTCTGTGATTTGTGCTGACCTGTAAAAGGATGATGTCAGCAGTGGTAAGAATGATGATTTTCTAAAGACCTTGGAGGGCTTCAATTCATTCACTGATTCTGTAGGAAGGCAGTCTCATTATATTGCTCAAGTCATGCTTCCTCCATATTATCTGAGCATGCCTCATTTTCACCTTAATGAGACAGAGACACGTGACTACAACGCAAGCTGACACCAAGGATGATGTAGTGACGGCAAGTTTCAGGGTCAGGACTTAGCTCAGTATCTCACACTGTCCACACCTGCAGCCTCTACCCCCTGGTCTCTAGCACTCTACTGAAGTTGCTCTCACTGAGGTCCCCAAGGACAATAGGCTCTCTAGACCTCTCTGCTGAGTTGATGCATGGGACCCCATATCCCCCTGGTTTCCTTATGTGGCTCTGGATCTGTCTCCTATTTCTCCATTAACTCCTTTAAAGCTAGTTATTTCCTAAGATTTCATTTTCTTCATTCTCAGGCAATTGCTCTTTTCACTCTACATTCTCTGCCTGGGTGGCTCTGTCTATCACCATGAGTTCAATTGCCAACTACAAACTGAAAAAAAACAAATCTGTCCCCAGCACTGCCCTCTCCCTTACTTTTAAACTTACATATCTCCAACCGACTACTGGACACCCCTGTGCCACTCCAACTTTGCAGATCTCCTAGAACCTGAAGGTCAACATTGCAAAACTGATTTCACATCCTCTTTCCTAAAAATGAAATACAGGATTGCTGCTCCTATATTCTCTATCTTGGTAATTTTCATTACCTACCTAGTTATCTAAGAGACCTGGGAGTCATTATCAAAGCTTCCTCTCCCTTTTGCTCCCTGTCCAACATAGCACATCCTGCCAATTTTACTTCATAATTATTTTTCATCCTCCTCTCTATTCATTCCACCACTGCCCTCTCTCAGCTATTATCACCGCCTCAGGCTTAAGCCGATCCAACAGCATCATAAGCTGTCTGCCTCCCATCCTATGCCTACCATTGCCACCACAGCAAGGGATCCGAAACATACCTGATCTCACACTTTTCTGTATCTGACCCTTCAATGCCTCCCTTGAAACATAAACCATAATATAAGCTACTCATCATGACAGACGAGACTTTTCATGATCTGTTCTCAGCCCACCTGTAGCTTCATTTCTTAACATAACTCATCTCAAACTTCGTTTCAGAAACACGAAATGACTTACAAGCTGTTTCTTCATCTCTGGGTTTCTTTGCAAATGAGGTTCTCTATACAGGCTGCATATCCCTTATCTGAAATGCTTGGAACCAGAAGTGTTTTGGATTTGGATTTTTTTCAGATTTTGGAATATTTCCAGAATATATACCAGTTGAGCATCCCTAATCCAAAAATCTGAAATCCAATATGCTCCAGTGAGCTTTTCCTTTGGGCATCATGTCAGCACTCAAAAAGTTTTGAATTTTGGAGCATTTTGGATATTGGATTTTTAGATTAGGTATGCTCAACCTACATCTGTAACACTGTTTTGCCTTCACTTGGCTAATTCCCACTTATTGTTTACAACTCACTATAGGCACCACCTTTTCCAAGAAGTTCTCCCTAAAGTACTTTTGCTAACACTAGGGTAACTGCCCTTTCTCTAGGTTCTCATTAAATTAAATGTATTGAACGGGTACTCAATGGATAGGTTTTTCTATAGTTCTTTTAAAAAAATTGACCCTGAAGAATATGAATTTTTAACTGTAACCTAATCAAAATCAGATTTCAAGAACTTAAAACCCTCTGTATAATGTATTACAAAGCCAAAAGGATTATTTTTGGACTATTGATACCACTGGATAACATGTTAGCATATTGGTATATTTTTAAAATTAAAGATATATCTCATTTTATATATATATATATATATATATATATATCTATATCTGTGTGTGCGTGTCCCTAGAAAAGCTATTTGACTTTTTGAAAATTAACGATTTCCCATATATATATTATTTTAGACAACCTCTTTCTTTAGTTTTTAATGCTATACAAAAAGCAAGGTTTTTTAATTACCTCAACCCAAGTTGAACTATTTTCAAATAATGCCTTATAAAATTACTTATGCCATTATTTAGGAAAAAAAATTTTTTTTTCAGCTGCACAAAATTAAGACAAAAGATGTTTTGGTGTTAGAGTAAACTTCGTTTCTTTTAAGAACCATGTCCTTCACTGTTGCTGTCCTTTCCTGTTATAAAAACGGTGTCCTGGTAACAAATGAAATTAAGGGAAAGATTAAAGGATTCATTTTGAATTTGTTACATTGATTTTTTTCTTTAATAAAATGATTTACATATGGCTATATCGTCCAGAAACTAAGGAATAATCATTTCAGCATTTCAAATGTTTATCCTTTTAGCAAGAGAACAGAAATAAGAATTTACTTAAAAGCACTTTTAATTTTAATATTACTTGATTTATTCCTTGTGTATAAAATAAACATTTCAAAGAGAATAATAAATATATAAGGTTTTCAGTTATTCATATCGCCTTTCGCACACGGATGTGTAAAGAAAGTTCCTTAATTTTCTCAAATTTTTGTGAAGTTTCAAACAAAATTCCTCAAAGTTTCCATCTTATGTTTTATTGAGCCAAACATCAATGAACCTCTATATCAATAAGCCACTGCATACTGGAGATAGAAAAAAAACTTTAAATGTGTGGAAGACTTTCCTAAGTGATGCTGCAAAAATCGTAATGATGAATATATCTGAAGGCAAATCTAATCTTAAACTTGTTAAGCAACAGATGTAATGAGAAGCACTTTTATCATCTGTTTATCATGAGTTTAAAAGAAAGGTATTTTTCTACGAGTCTACAGAATTCCTAGAGCCTCCAATTAATCCATTGCCCTTTTTGATCGCTGGGGCCTTATTATCTGACGAGCCCGGCCAGTTACCATCCCTATTAATGAAGGGTTGTCCTGTAAGTAAGCGATCAGACAAGTTAGTTATAATCTCTTTTTGGGAATAACTCCAACAGGAGACATACTATATAAATTATTTTTTCCCTGAAAAGGCTACAATATATATTTAAAAATTTTTGGCAGAGTTATATAAGTAGAGTGAAACCTTATTCATAAATCTTACTGCATACAATATTGTTAAATGAATTGGTGGTCCAAATTTCTGGCTAAATAATCTTTATTTTAAAAACAAATGGAAAGAATGTCCAATCTGATATTAATCAAACATGAGTTTTAAATGAAATTGTTGATCTGAGCTCACAAAACAAGCTATCCTGTATCATCCTTGAAGTCTAATGTGCAGATGAACTGTAGATATAGGTATGCCCAAAATAAGATAAAGCAATTATCACCTACCCATAGACTAAGTCTGATGATTTTTTTAAAAAATAAAATGACATAATCAAAAACACCATTGTGTTTTCACTTGGCAATCCAGGAGCCCTACTTTCAATTTCCATTTTATTCTTTCGAACAAATACGCTTAAGTAATAATCTTTTAAAAAAGCAACTAAGGAGTTAATATGCTAAAGTGGAATCTTAATATTAGCTCATTAAAATTAAAAAACACACATTTTTCTACTGAACTTGATTAAATTACTTCAATCAAACTAAAAGCAAATAAGAAAAAGAAGAGAATTTGAATGAGGTTGTGAATAAAATGAGAACTCTTTTCACCGGAACTCACTAATATATTGCAAATAGTCTAAACTATTTTCCATATTAACTTAAGAATGCTTTATGATGCATCAGACATAATATGAGAAAAAAATGTTTTCCTTCCAATCTAATTCTCACGGAGTCTCACATAGCAAGATCAAAGGAGGTATTGCTTCAAATGAATACATATTTTTAGAATTTAATCTGACTTACAGAAAGATAAAATCTTACAAGGCCATATGAAGAAAAGACTTCAAACGCTATTACTATGATATTAATAATTTTAATAACACAATCATTGCATTGTAAAAGATAGTCACATGTCAATATCAATAATGAAAATGAAGCTTTTATATCATTAGAAGGGTCTACTTAATTCTAAGATCTCACAATTATGCAGGAAAGCACTGATACAGATGATTCAAAATATCAAATCTAAAAGTCACTGAAATATGTTTTATCTTATATGAATAATT
>VSMD01087618.1:0-42210 GCA_008750895.1 Mirza zaza
CTTTTCTGATCAGATTAATTTTTCTTTCCAGATACCTTCTTTTTTTTTTTTGAGACAGAGTCTTGCTTTGTTGCCCAGGATAGACTGAGTGCCGTGGCGTCAGCCTAGCTCACAGCAACCTCAAACTCCTGGGCTCAAGCAATCTTCCTGCCTCAGCCTCCCGAGTAGCTGGGACGACAGGCATGCACCACCATGCCCAGCTAATTTTTTCTATATATATTAGTTGGCCAATTAATTTCTTTCTATTTATAGTAGAGATGGAGTCTTGCTCTTGCTCAGGCTGGTTTCGAACTCCTGACCTCAAGCAATCCACCTGCCTTGGCCTCCCAGAGTGCTAGGATTACAGATGTGAGCCACCACGCCCGGCCCAGGTACTTTCTTGACATCAGATTAATGCAATTTTTACTTATAAAAGCCATTTTCTGTACATATATAAATGTGCACCCAATGTACATCTTTTTTCCCCTTACATATCAATCTATAACTTGATGTCTTTACTTAAAATATACCGTGGTCTGGCAGGGCACAGTGGCTCACGCCTGTAATCCTAGCACTCTAGGAGGCCAAGGTGGGTGGATTGTTCGAGGTCAGGAGTTCAAAACCAGCCTGAGCAAGAGCGAGACCGGTCTCTACCATAAATAGAAAGAAATTAATTGGCCAACTAAACACACACACACACATATTTATCTATATATAAAATTAGCCGGGCATGGTGGTGCATGCCTGTAGTCCCAGCTACTCGGGAGGCTGAGGCAGGAGGATTGCTTGAGCCCAGGAGTTTGAGGTTGCTGTGAGCTAAGCTGATGCCACGGCACTCACTCTACCCTGGGCACTCTAGCCCGGGCAACAAAAGTGAGACTCTGTCTCATAAAAAAAAAATTATACCGTGGTCTTACAACCATGATGCCTTCTTTATTCTTTGTAACGGCTGCAGAGTATTGCATTGTATAGCGATACCATACTTTGACCAGTCTCCTACTAACAGATATTTAGGTTGTTTCTAGTTTTCTGCCAAGACAAACAGTGCTTCAATAAAATATACTTACATATACCATAATTCTTGAACTCCATCAATTCTAAAAGTCACCATTATTTTATATGCCACCAAGAAAAAAAGAAAATACTGCCAATTAAACTATGATGCAACATCCTAATTTCAGAAATGTTAAAATGTGAGAATATGTATCATAAAATAAACAAAATATAGCATATTTTTGAGTTTTTCTATAGGATAAATTTCTAGAAATAGATTGCTTTATGAAAGAGTATGTACCTTTATACTCTTGACAGTATCAGTTTGGCCTTTTGAAGGCTGTACCAATTTATATTTCCACCAATAGTATGCGAGAGTATCTGTTTTTCTAATCCAACTGTTTTAAGTCTTCAGATATTTTGATAATCAGATAGATGAAGAATGTATCTTATTCTTGAACTGATT
This sequence comes from Mirza zaza, assembly GCA_008750895.1. Classification (NCBI taxonomy): domain Eukaryota; kingdom Metazoa; phylum Chordata; class Mammalia; order Primates; family Cheirogaleidae; genus Mirza; species Mirza zaza. The sequence continues at coordinate 1,439 of VSMD01087618.1, forward strand.
TGCACTTCTTTATGGGCAAAGCTAGTCATCTTTTTATATGATTACTAGCTAATTTATTCAGAAGCCCATTTCTATAAGGTTGTTTTGATTTTTCTTACTGATTTTTAAGATCATTGAGAATATTCATTAATATATATTATAGAAATTCTCTGGTTATAACTTTAATTTCCAGATGCATTTTTATAGACTTGACAGGATCATGTTCTATTCTGCTTAATGAAAAAATTAGATGGTGACCTAAACTAAATGTAACTATATCATTCTGGAATAATCTTATAAAAACTGAAGAGTATTCAAAATAATTACACTTAAATAATTAAAATAATTAAATAAGTAATTAACATAATACCATATGGAAAATATATGAAGGTTATAAATCTTGAGATTAGATATTATATCTAATATATACTCAAGTGAATTTCTGTGGGGATTAGCTAGAGACAGAATTTCATTGTGGATAAACAGCATTCAAATAGGAGGTTATCACTCTACAATGGTGTGCTTATGAAGTTAGGACAAATGTGACTATCAAGCATTTTCATTTTAGAGTGAGGATGGATTGGTACAGGCTGCCTGGAGCTTTGTGTCCAGAAGGGTGTGAGGCCTAGGAAAGTGGTAGGTGGACTGGTCTTGAGGGGTGCCGGGAAGAATCCTTTTTAAACCCTGCTCTAGACACAAGACGGACACCTGGGTTTGCTGCGTTGTCGGGAGGCTTGGCTGTGAGGCTTACTTCAGGTGGGTTTTTTTTTTTTTAGCAGCACCTATATTAAATTCTACTTTCTGACTTTAAGTAACTTAACATCCAACAAGAGCAAAGCTAAACGATAAATTTCTTCATCCCTTCTCTCTCATAAACGTTTGCTCTCATCAAAACATTTATTTTTTTATGGCTTTACTTTCTTTGGGGGCTGAAGCAAGGTTATCACACATCACTGGCCATCTACTGTCTAATCCCAGCTCAGGACAAAGAGCCATGCTGGCTCCTTTATTTCTCTCTGAAGACTCAAAGGCTGTCTGTCTGCCTTCCTGGCCTGGGCTGCTGACAGATGTGCCCTGCTTCTGAAGTACTCTGATCTATTCCTTTGCCCCGGGATAAAGAACACAGCTGCCACTTAGCGAAGGGATGCTTTCATTGACACACCTTGTACAACATCCCAAAAGTTCGCCTGGCATTAGCATTTTATAAACTGCCCCTTAACTTCTTAATGGTAACCTTTTTTCAGCATTAAAAAAATTAATAAAGAGAATTAAAAAAAATAAAGTTTATGTTTGAGTATGAAAGTGGCATATGGTCATTGTTGAATGTAGAAATTTTTTTTAAGTCAGAAAGAAAGGAAAAGTAAAAAAGTTATCTGTAATTCTACAACCTAAAGCCAATAGCTCTGTAATGATTTAAATATTTTGGTTTACTTTATTTATTCTATAGGAAAGTTCTCAAATACACTTGTATTAAGTTTTTTCAAATTAAATTTAACAGGTAAATGCTTCCTGTTGTCACCTTTCAAAAAATCTTTAAAAATTAAAACCAATTCATTATATTATACTGTCATGGGTAAAAAGAGGGAAGGGAACACATACATTTTTATTGCTATTCTCTATGGCCCTGTGTTAGGCACTAAGTGGATATTCCATTTATTTTCAAACACAAAAAAAGCCTTTGAAAAAGTATTACAATTTCCAATTCATAGAAACTATAAGTCAGAAAGACTGAAATAATATGTCCAAGGCCACAAAATTGTAAAGTCACACTGAGATTTAAGCTTAGGTTTATCTGACTCCAATGCAACTTGTACTGCCCCAAAACACAACTGCAGCATTATTGTGCATGACTTTTTATATTTTGACATCTATTTGAGTTACACATATCATGTGTATTTAAAACATCATAATTCTAAACTTTGCTATTTAAAATTGTCTCTGAATTCATAAATGATAAGATAAAAAAGAATAAACAGGCCAGGCCCAGTGACTCACGCCTGTAATCCTAGCACTCTGGGAGCCCGAGGCAGGTGGATCGCTCAAGGTCAGAAGTTTGAAACCAGACCAAGCAAGAGCGAGACCCCGTCTCTACTAAAAAATAGAAAGAAATTAATTGGCCAACTAAAAATATATAGAAAAAATTAACCAGTCATGGTGCTGCATGCCTGTAGTCCCAGCAACTTGGGAGGCTGAGGCAGGAGGATTACCTGAGCCTAGGAGTTTGAGGTTGCTGTGAGCTAGGCTGATGCCACGGCACTCTAGCCTGAGCAACAGAGTAAGACTCTGTCTCAAAAAAAAAAAGAATAAACAATGAGAAGGAGCCATCTCATTTGGAATGGAGCATAAAAGAGTAGTTTTAGCAACAGGGAAATCAAGAGAAGAGTGATGCCTACTGCAAGTGGGTATTTACTATGAGCACAGAAAGAAAAAGGAGGGAAAGGGAAACTTTGATCACATCCAATTACACGATTCTTCAGGAAAACTATAATATGAGTTATATAGAAGAGATTGTTTTAAACCAAACCATTGCTCTCTTTGATTTCCTGCAGCCCAGCTCATTACATAGAAGGTCAATGTAATATCAGAACCCAGAAATAGAACTATTAACATCCTTTTTATATTATCTCTAATAACTCTCCTATATATTAATCTCTCTCTCTTTTTTTTTTTTTTTTTTTTTTGAGACAGTCTCACTTTGTTGCCCAGGCTAGAGTGAGTGCCGTGAGGTCAGCCTCGCTCACAGCAACCTCAAACTCCTGGGCTCAAGCAATCCTACTGTCTCAGCCTCCCAAGTGGCTGGGACTACAGGCATGCGCCACCATGCCCGGCTAATTTTTTCTATATATATTAGTTGGCCAGTTAATTTCTTTCTGTTTATAGTAGAGATGGGGTCTCGCTCTTGCTCAGGCTGGTTTTGAACTCCTGACCTTGAGCAATCTGCTTGCCTCGGCCTCCCAGAGTGCTAAGATTACAGGCGTGAGCCTCTGCGCCGGCCTGATATATCTCTTTATCTATACACAGACACGTACACACACTCACGGATGCATGATAGTTTTTTTTAACCATTTCCTCGTAACTATATATTTCGGTTATTTTCAGTCTCCACTATTTTAAATTATGCTGAAATCTCATTTTTGATCATTTCCTTAGGGCAGATTCCTACCAGTAAAATTTGGGAGTCAAACAATACGAACATTTTGAGGTTCTTGACACATACTACTGAACTGCTTTGTAGAGTTGTATCCATTGACTTTTCCACCAGTACTATATGAGGCACCTATCTCATTATAACTTCATCAGCTTAGAGTAGTTTTCTCAAACTTTAGCAGAATTACCTGGAAGGCTTATTAAATTAGAGTTCTGGGCCCTATCCCAAATTTCTGATTTTTGTTACAGACTTTATGGTGGGGCCTGAGAATTTGCACATCTAACAAATTTCCAGGGGAGGCTGATGCTGCTGAATCTGGGGCATTTTGAACCAGTGGCCTAAAATATCACTGGTTTTGGTCTTCAGCCATATTGATAGGTAAAAAGTGGTATCTTCTTTCTTTTATGCTTGTCTGATTAACAATGAAATTGAACAGTTTTTCATGTATTTAGCTACTTGATTTTTTTTCTTTGACGGGTCTTTTGTTCACTATCTTCTGAAGTATAATGTGATTATTGATCTGTAAGATTCATCTATATAAATGATATTAGTAGCCCTTTGGTCATTTTTATATTGTTCATTTTCAACATTCAGATATCTTATATTCTCATGTAGTCAGATCTGTCAATCCCTTATTATGAGCCTTGCTCTGTAGTTTTAATTTTTCTTAAAGTTATCTTTCTCAGTGAAATTAATATATATGTTTTCTTATTTATTCTTAACGATAACCTTGAAAGGAAGAGATTGGGCCCATTTTGCAAATGAGGACAAGCAAGTCTTATAGCTATTACATAGATTGCATAAAGTCTAAAAGCTTTGACCTAAGATCAAAAAAAGTAAGTGGCAGAGTCAGGATGAGACTATACTGAGTACATCAAAATGGTTCCCTAAAGAAAGGAAAGAAAACTGATGTTCACTGAATCTATCATATGACAGGTACTCTTCACATCTTTTCTGATTTAGTACTCAGGAAAGTTCCTATATCTGGAAGCATCAAACCAGTGAGTACAATTTGGATTCTTTTCTTCTCTTTATCTATAGCATCAGGTCTAAGAACTCAGACTACTCAGGCTAATCTCAATTCTATGACTTACTAGGCATATGATCATGTACAAGTAATCTAACTTTTCAGATTTCAATTTCCTTTTCCCTAAAATGAGGAGTGATAATAGCAACTAGTTCATAGAGTGGAGGATTGAGTGAAATAATCTACATGAAACACTTAGCAAAGTGCTCAATCACAGAATACATTCAGTAAATAATAACCTTATTATTTTTATGACTACCTCCAGAGCAGCATGATACAATAAAATGATGATGACCCTTAAAATATGGAGATTGGGAGCCCAATCCAAGTTTTACCACTTTTTAGTTGTACAATCCAAATAAAGTCCTTTGCCTTCTCTAATACTCAGTTTTCTCAACTGTAAAATGAAGACAATAGTAATATCTAAAAAACTGTCATAACTATTATGTGGGAAAATGGAAATAACACACTTGTAAGTGCTACAGTGCTATAGCAATATTTTTGGGTTGTTACACTTTGAAAAGCTAAGTATTTTATAAAATTCTGTTTGTTTCTATAGTTTTCCGACATTATTGTATACTTTGTCCTTGCTTTTCCTTTATAATCATTAGTCTTGCCATTTGTTTATTCAAATGTATTCACCTTTTTAGAGCTTCTTCTATTTTTTCATCTATTTTCAAATCCACTATTTCTTCTAATGACCTTTATAGTTATTGAATTTTTTTTCTTGAGATACAATATTTTGGATTTTCTGAATCTTGAAATGTTCTCTCGAAGAAGTGTCAAGTTAAGTAGATGTTTAACTCATGATGAAAGTTCCATTTCTCTTCACTTTCTCCTTCTGTCTATCCTTGAAAATAATTTATGGTTTTGAAGCTTCTTACTAATGGTGCATACAGATGTGTAAAGTGGCCTTAATTTTTAATGGAAAACACAGTCTTCACTAGCCTGGGCTCATCTTCTTTTATACATAGCCTATTCATTGACTTCATTTTCTTTGTAAATAAATTCATTTTAGTTTTGACATTATGAAAAAGCCACATAATGATACACTGTGATTCACTCCCATTTTTCAGTTTTATAATATATAAGCCTATGTCTGGTGGTCTAAAGTGTTATAATTAGAAAACAAATTGTGGCCTTTGTCTACAGTTTAGAAATAAAAATAATTTGATATAGAAAACTCTTTAGCCCTTCCACTTTCATTGGCGTTCTGAGTATATGAAATACATTTGAGGACTTTCTTGTAAACAATTAATCATGACAATAAATGACTAAGCAACCTAAAATCAATAGAGGTGATTCTTGTTCTTTACTGCTATGGGTATCATCTAAAGTCTGAGCTTTAGGTATAATATACTCTAAAAACTAAGTTAAAAAGCAAAATATAAAGATACGTGGAAGGCTGGTAAATGCACCCTAGTTTTGGCAGAACTAATTATTGTCATTAAATGATAAAAATGCTTAGATATTATCTAACATAAACTTCTCACTTTATGGAAGAGAAAGATGAGTTGCTGAGTGGCAAGTGGCTCGTGGTTAATGAATGGGTGGCAGGTTTGAGCTTAAGTCATCATCTGATTCCTTATGATGTGAAAAGATAACTTTTTACATGCCATAGCAATAGAACTATTAGATAAACCAACCAATGCCTTCAACTATGCACTCTTTCAACACTGATAAACCTAAACAGAATCTTCACTCTAATAAACATACTAGAAAAAATAAAAATAAATAGAGAAACAATATAATCTTCCTTTGCCAAACTGCTGAATGCTATACGTCCTCATTTAACATTGTCAGTAGGTTCTGGGAAACTGCGACTTAAAGCAAAAAGATATATAATGAAACCAATTTTGCCATAAGCTAATTGATACATACAAGAGCTAAGTTTCTGTGGCATATTTTTGGTCACAGAAACATCACCAAACTTCTAAATAAAGACCCCAAACACTTCTAATATTAAACATTGAAATAAGGGTGAGCTATATACATACATTAAAAAATGTTTCCCTTTCATCAATGTTATAAGAAAATAGCATTGAAAGAAACGACATTATTTGAGGACCTGCTGTATGTATATGGAATTGAAGATCCTTAAAGATACTTAATTGTAAGCATAAAAATGTCATCCAAAAATATAGATTCATTTTAGTTAATTGAAAAAAAGTCTGTTCAGTGTAAATTCTTAGACACTGTAACAGGTACTACTAAATTGCCCTTCCCAAAACAGCATTATCAATTTGCTTTCCTACCAATTAGTAAGTTTCCTTACATTCTTATGCATACTTTTTATTATTACAACTCTTCAGGGCTTTTTTCCAATGTGCTGTTTCCCCCCTCAATAAAAAGGTATATCATTTTAATTTGTTTTATTGATTACTGAGTTTTAGCATCTTAAGTTTTTTGGCTGTTTGCATTTCTTCTGTGAATTACTTGTGTGTATGTATTGCCTATTTTTTCTATTAGGGTCTATGATTTTCTCTTTATCTTTTTTTTTTTTTTTTGACACAGAGTCTCACTTTGTTGCCCAGGCTAGAGTGAGTGCCGTGGGGTCAGCCTGGCTCACAGCAACCTCAAACTCCTGGGCTCAAGCAATCCTCCTGCCTCAGCCTCCTGAGTAGCTGGGACTACGGGCATGCGCCACCATACCCAGCTAATTTTTTCTATATATATTAGTTGGCCAATTAATTTCTTTTTATTTATAGTAGAAACAGCATCTCGCTCTTGCTCAGGCTGGTTTCGAACTCCTGACCTCAAGCAATCTGCCCGCCTCGGCCTCCCAGAGTGCTAGGATTACAGGCGTGAGCCACTGCGCCTGGCCTATGATTTTCTCTTAAAGATTGGCTATACTCCTTATTCTGTTATACATGTATGTGTACTTTCTTCTGGTTTGTCACTTTTGGAGGGTTCGTTTAAGGTTTCTTTTGCCACAGAATGTTTTAATTTTACTATAGTAAATTTAGGAAATTTGCTATAGTAAAAGACTCTTTTCCTAGAGTTTTTTGCACTATGTGTTATAAAGTTAGTACTTATATCAATTAGGATCCTATCAGGAAAGGGATATTATAATAATCGGAATAGGAAAAGTTTATTATTAGCCATACCAGGAATCAGAGTAACAAGGTATTGTAAAAGTAAGATGCGAAGAGACAGTCCAGAGCGTATAGGAATGACAGCTATAAATCCCTAAGGTTATAATAGATCATCCTTTCCACCTATCCCCTCCCCAATCCTGCCTGCAGGGGTGAGATTCATTCCTTATTAGAGCCATGGTTCCTGGGGGGTAGAGAAGTCACAGTGGTGCTGTGCTGGCCGAATTTGGTGCAATCCACCCTTCACATTTGCAGGAAATCCATCTGCTAGGGTGCATGGGGAGGTATCTTGCCCCAGAGAGTCTGATATGAAACTGCCCCAGGGGTATGTTTGGGGAAGTTGCTGGCCTCTGGGTACTGCTGTGGGCCATGAACTGTGGGAGCCGGAAGCTTCAGAAAGCCACCTGGGATGCAGGACCTAGCTCTGGAAGGAAACAGTGAGTGCTGTAGGATCCCGCTGGGAGGAGCCACAAAAGCCAGGAAAAAACACACCTGATTGCAATTTCTCTTCAGCACACTCTACTAACAAGGTTTAACGTGGTGCTATCTGGCCAGGGAGAAATATCGAAAAGGCCCAGCTCCATTTACTGTAGAGCAATAATGAAAGAAATTGGAGCCCAGGGGCAATAAATTCATAATTGGCACAATGCTTTATTACCTGGATTTATTTCTGTGCATGATTCAGTAGCATGTACAAAAGAGGAAATAAAATTGGAAACAACTTCAAGATACACCAATAAAGAAATGACTGAAAACCTGTGGTACTCTGAACTGTAGATTACTGCGCAGCAACAGCGAGGTGCATATCCAGATATGTGTAACCATATCGTACATCTCTAAATCATATTGTTGGATGAAAGTTTACATAAAGTTTTTTTTTTTGCACAATACAAGCAAACTCTTTATTTTTGATGAGTTACAATTACTCATAACACATAATTTAAAATATTAATGTAATGCTGTGAGGGAAAATACATCAGATGTACAACCAGTTCTTGCCTATCATTTGATGTCTAAGGAGACATATTATTTACTTTGTTTTCTTTTTATTATTTTATTTAATTTTTTTATTTTAGGATATTAACATAAACTTATTGAACACTACTATAACAATATGTACACACACACACAGTATCTTTAGAAGTAGGAGTACTCGTAAGGTTATAAAAATCTTTATAATTAACATCCATTTGTAAACCAATATTAGTGTGCTAAATTAGCACCTCATATATCTTAACTGTATTAAACATGTGTTCATGAAATTTTTTTTGCTCTGTTTGAGCTAAACTCTTAGTTATAGATGCCACAGAAATAAAGCCTATCCCAGGTCAGATGATTCAAATTTCAAATTAGTAAAATTCTTGGTATTTGTAACTTCACATAGTAAAAATCTGTGTGTGTGTGTGTGTGTCTTTTGTTTGTTTTTCTTTTGGGTGGAGGTTGAAAAGATAACTGCAGTTGCCTGGGATGTGTTTCAGCCCCTTCTTTTTGGACTGATTGGAGCAGAGGTATCTATTACATCTCTCAGACCAGAAACTGTGGGTAAGAATTTCAAAGTGGTACTTTTGCTAAAATTCACTTTTTTTGTTAACCTACTCACCAATAAAATCCACTTTTTATATTCAATTGAAATATTTTCAGTAGGTGTGTATATCATGATTCCCACTGTCACAGTTATACAGAAAGTTAATTATGATCTAAGTCTTTTAGAGTCATTGGTTGGAATATAATGCTTGTTAATGTAAGACAGTGAATTTTATATCTTTAATATTGTTCCTTGTATATAAAAGCAACACTGCTGACCACTATCCAGAAAATTTAGGGCTTAAAATTTTTTTCCAAGTATAAGAATATTCATCTAGCCTTGTTCTGGTCAAAGGCCAGGATTTTAAAGATAACTATTGATAGCTAGTTCTGTAATATGAATGAATGGAATATAAATGCTTGGTTGTTCATTCATTTTGTTATTCTTTCATACATTCAAAAGCCATCATATTAAAACTGCCTTGATTCACAGCACTGCACTTAAAAAATAATTTGCTTACATATACTTATTATTTCCTTTTTTCCTTCCATCGCAATATTCTTTTATTCATACTAGCAATCCCATCCCCTGCTACCTTCTCTGAACCTCACACATAGATCCTTTTTTTTTCCTCATCTTTAAACATCCTTGTCACAATTTTCTCCTCTTCAGAATTTATACAGTCTCTAATCTCTCTTATCTTAAACAAAATCCTTTCATTCTGATACATGCTACAGCATGGTTGAACTTTGAGGACATTATGCTAAGTGACATAAGCCAGTCACAAAAAGACTAATATTGTATGATTCTACTTATGTGAGGTATCCACAATAGTCAAACTCATAGAATCAGAAAGTAGAATTGTAATTGCCAGGGGCTGGGAGCAGGGGCAAATAGGTAGTTGTTGATTAATGGGTATAGAATTTAAATTTTGTAAGATGAAAAAGTTTTGGACATTGGTTGCACAATAGTGTGAATGTACTTAATGACACTGACCTGTACACATAAAAATGGTTAGGATGGTAAATGTTATGTGTATTTTACCACAATTTAAAATAATACATATTAAAACTAAAATACGTTAAAAATTTTTACATATATATATATTCTTTATCCATTTCACTTCTTCCCTACCTACCATGCCACCTCTCTCTTCCTCTTTGGGAACTTTTTAAAGAGGTAACTACATTTCTCTTTCCCTCTTCAACTCCTGTTTCCTTCCTCAATACATTTCAGTCCATCTCTGCCTCATCACATAACCAATTATACTCTCACCAGGATTATATTACTAAATCCAGTCTTTGTTTTACTTGATCTCTCAGCAGCTTATGATGAAACTGAATTCTTTAAAACACTCTTTTACATTGAGTTCCAAAACTTCATATTTTCCAGTGCCTTTTTTTGTTTCAAAATATTATGGGGGTACAAATGTTTTTGGATACATGGATCGCTTTTGTAATGGTTGAGTCAAGGCTGTAAGTGTGCCCATTACCCAGATAGTGTTCACTGTACCCGTTAGGTAGGTTTTTACCTATTCCCTCCTCTTTGCTCCCCTCTTCTTGATTTCTGCTAAATTATACTTCCCTCTGTGCATGTGTGTGAGTACATGTAGTGTAGTTTTCCAATTTAATAGTAAGTACATGTAGTGTTTGTTTTACTGTTCTTGAGATACTTCACTTAGGATATTGGTCTCCAGTTCCATCCAAATTGTTGCAAAAGGCATTAATCCTATTTTATGGCTGAGTAGTCTTCCATGGAGTATGTATACCACATTTTGTTAATCCACTCATGAATTGATGGACCCTTGGGTTGATTCCACATCTTTGCAATTGCGAATTGTGCTGCAATGAACATTCAAGTGCAGATGTCTTTTTGATAAAATGACTTCTTTTCCTTTGGGTAAATGCTTGGTAGTGGGATTGCTGGATCGAATGGCAGGTCTACTTTTAGTCCTTTGAGGAATCTCCATACTGTTTTCCATAGAGGTAGTATTAATTTGTAGTCCCACCAACAGTGTATAAGCATTCCTTTCTCTCTGCAACCATACCAGCATCTATTGTTTTTGGACTTTAATAAAAGTCAACTGGGGTAAGGTGATAGCTCATTGTGGTTTTAACTTGCATTTCCCTGATAATTAGTGCCTTTTGAGTTTCTTCACACCCTATGTAGCTTAGATGCTGCTTTTTGTCAAAGTTCTTTCCAAGGTCTCTATGCTTCTCACTCTATATCACTTCTCTGACTTTATCTACACTAGTGATGCCAATTATAAACTGTATAATACCAAAATCTTTATCTCTAAATCAATATATCCAATTGCTGATTGGACATCATCCCTTGTCCAGGGGTCCCCAACCTATGGTGAATTGTAGAATTATTTCATTATATATTACAATGTAATAATAATAGAAATAAAATGCACAGTAAATGTAATGCACTTGAATCATCTCGCGTGAAACCACCTCACCCCACCCCACCCCACCCCACCCCCAGTCTGTGGAAAAATTGTCTTCCATGAAAACGGTCCCTGGTGCCAAAAAGGTTGGGTACCACTGTCAGAACTTCAAACTCTATATGTCTAAAATAATCATCCTTTCCTCAAACGTTTAATTGTTTCCTTCTGGGAATGGTATCAACTCTATTGTATCTTGTACTTCACGCAATAGATGCTTTTGAACACCTACCAACCTGGGAGAAATACTCTTCAACAAAGAGCCATAAAACTTCTACATAAAGAGCTATATTGCACTGTAATCCTAGCACTCTGGGAGGCCGAGGCGGGCGGATTGCTCGAGGTCAGGAGTTGGAAACCAGCTTGAGTAAGAGCGAGACCCCGTCTCTACTATAAAAATAGAAAGAAATTAATTGGCCAACTAATATATATAGAAAAAATTAGCCGGGCATGGTGGCGTATGCCTGTAGTCCCAGCTACTTGGGAGGCTGATGCAGGAGGATCGCTTGAGCCCAGGAGTTTGAGGTTGCTGTGAGCTAGGCTGATGCCACAGCACTCACTCTAGCCTGGGCAACAAAGCAAGACTCTGTCTCAAAAAAAAAAAAAAAGAGCAATATTGCAGATGCATAACAGATGCTCCCACAATGTATTCTTTGTGAACTTCAGTTTTTCAACTGCAAAATGAGATAATCGCCCCACAGGTCGTAAGGATTAAGTACAACAATGCACTTAAAGCTTAGTACCTGGCACAGAGTAAACACTCAATGAATGTTACCCAGGAGTCCGCTTAGCTGCGCCAGTGGTAGGTCTAGTAGCATGCAGCATCACCAGCCACGATTCTGTACTTTTCATATCAGGATGAACTTGTCTTTATCATCAAAGGTGTCTGAAGGACTGAATGAAGTGCTATGTCTGTCATCCAGAGCTAACGTGTGATCCGTACACATCACTATGCTGAGACAGCTGTAGACTGCCGGTGCCTATTGTGATTGGTCAGTGCCCAGCCAGCTCTGTCTGATTGGCTGATTCCCTCCATATTGGCTGATAAATATTTTGAATATCACCTCTATACTCTGTAAAGAATTCTCAACTACTTTGATGAAAATATTATTTTTCCCTCTTCCATGCCCTCAGTTTGTTTATACTCCGCTTGCCATATAGAATATGAATTAGTTGTTTATATTTATGTCTTCCTCTGACTTTGAGGCCCACTGAAGCAAAGTCTATACATTATACATTTTTGTGTACCCAGTACCCAGTTTAAAGCTTGTTATATATCGTATCATTTAATAAATTCTTATTAAGTAAACACATGATATCATAAGAGATATATAATATTCAAATCTGCTATATAAGAATTCAAATATGTTTAATTGATTTCTGGTTTTAAGCTAGGGGAAATATTTTATTTTAAACTAATGGTGTGATTAGTCCTTAATATTGATTGTTTTGATAAATTATGCCTAACCATTTTATATTTTTAATTTTTTAATGTTTTTAAAATTATTTCTGTTGATAGGATTTTGAATTAGTAACCGTGAGATGCAGTTTCTCCCTTAGTATTTCATTATTTCTAAAAACTGAGTATTTCTTACTGGTCTTTGTGTTGCCATCCTGGGAATTGCAATATTGATAAGAATTTTGACTACATTTTTGATGGTGTGTTTTGCTGGCTTTAACATGAAGGAAAAGATATTTATTTCCTTTGCATGGCTTCCAAAGACCACAGTTCAGGTATGAGGGATAGGCTGATGTAGCATTTTAACTGCTATTTCTGTATGACACCTTGAAATATTGAGTAAGAGTGTTTATGTAAATTTGGTAAAAATAATTAAAGTTGGATTTATGAAGAGTTTATCCTAATCTATTCCTTAAAATTATATTTTTGGTATATTGATTGCTTAAATGTGATTGCTCATTTGAATTTCTTTAGATTACCAGGGCACAACTAAAAATTCAATAAATCTTCCAAGAAGAGAGCAAAATAGAAATAGTATGCTCCAGCTTAATGTTTGGAAATCTTTTAATGTCAATAGGGTTTATGATCAGTTATGCTTGACTGGAGCCTTTATATGTAATGGAGAAAAGATTTATTGAAAAAAAACCCCAGAAAATGCTTTATTGACTTTCTAGACTACGAGTTAGTATTAATTATCCAAAATTAGCTGAGCCTTTTGACAAATGTCTCAATCACTTGACCCAGACTGTGTCACTTGAATGAGCAAGTGATAAAGAAACCACTTCTAGATAGGTACTTGAAATTGTTGACTATACATTTGGTAGAATACCTATAATTGCTAATTGGATTAGAAGTGTATAGATTATGATTTGTTGCAGATGTAATATAGCCCTGATTATATTGTATATTTTCAGGCTAACTACATCAAACAAGATTTAACTGTTCTGTCCCTGATTATTTCGCAATTATTTAAATATATAAATTTCTATTTTCATGGAATGAAAATCTGGTGTTCTTAATTTAGGAGGCCTTAGGGATGTGTATGCTCTGTATTTATATTCCAGATTTTGGGTGGCTAAGGGCTTGGGCAGTATTCCAGAGAAGTGTCTTTTTTTTTTTTTCTCTTCACATCACACTTTCAAAGACGTGTGAGACATAATGGCTAAGGGCACTGTGAATAATTTCCCCTCACAGTGTCTCCAGCTTCCACATGTCTAGTGACTTTAGTAGATAAATATCAAAACAATGATCTAATGGCTTAGGTATGAAAGATTTGTTTCTAAATGCTAAAATTTGAAAGATCACACTTTCCTACCATCAAAGCAAATTTTAGAATAAATTATCTAGGATGTGTTAGATAATGTATACCAGTGGAAGCAAATATTGTGTAGAATTTTCTTTTTTCTTCTTTTGGCACTCATAGGAAACAAGACTTCCTCATATTTTTTCTGTGTTAGTGTTTTTCAATCCCTGTGGTCCATGAATATATTTGTATAAGAAATATATTTTAAATCACAACTTAGCATATATATAAACCCTAAAACCTACATGCACATATATATATATATATATACATACACGTACAACAGAGAGCTGAAAGGGAAACATGCATTATAATGTAAAATGTTCAGTTTTTGCAATGAATTCATAAAATAGAATTAGTTAAGATACAGGGTAACCTGCAATAACCAAGAGTCTCCAAATACAGGGACTAAATGAGATAGATTTTTATTTCTCTCTCATCAGCAGTCAAGCATGGGCATTTCAGTCCTGGCGAGGTGACCACCATCCTCGGTATGTGCCCTCCATCCTTTGGTTTAACTTTAACCATTTCTCATCTGGTTGAAAGAGGGACAATAATGAGGTATTTGTGTCCATTTCTTTTCAGGGAACAATCTACAAGTAGCATCTACCGTTTCCACTCACCTCTCAGAGGCCAGAACTTAGGCATATAGCTATAGCAAGTTGCAAAAGAGGCTTAAAAGACAAAAAAACCCTTCTGAACAGCAATGTGACCATCTGAACCCCAGTTCTATTACAGGGGGGAAATGAGGCATTCAGGTATTCGTTGGCAACTAACAGTCTCTGCCATTGTGTCTGGTGCATACTATTTTCTCTTCTGTTTCATCGTCTTAGAGACTAATATTGTTCCGCTCTGTGGAATCAGGGGATAACCAGATTAATTAATACATTTTCCCCATCTACACTGATAATATTGTATTTTGCCTCTAAAAGAAAGTGAGAATTTGCATATTTTCCAAAAGGTAAATTTTATTTTATTTATTTATTTATTTATTTTTTGAGACAGAATCTCACTTTGTTGCCCAGGCTAGAGTGAGTGCCATGGTATCAGCCTAGCTCACAGCAACCTCAAACTCCTGGGCTCAAGCGATCCTGCTGCCTCAGCCTCCCCAGTAGCTGGGACTACAGGCAGGTGCCACCATGCCCGGCTAATTCTTTGTATATATTTTTAGTTGGTCAATTAACTTCTTTCTATTTTTAATAGAGACGGGGTCTCGCTCAGGCTGGCTTCCAACTCCTGACCTCCAGCAATCCGCCTGCCTCAGCCTCCAGAGTGCTAGGATTACAGGCATGAGCCACCAAAAGGTAAATTTTAAATAAAACTTTTCACCAGCTCCTGAGGCAGAGGTAACCAAATACCTAATAAGATTAACTTTAAGCATTCAAGGTGCTCACCACTTTCATGTTTCATGGTGTTTGATAATTAGTTTAGCCTCTAAGCAATACATATTAATTTAAAACTTCCACATTTTCAGTAAGTTTCACTGTATTTTTTATCTTATCATTTCTTAATTCCAAATTCCTAAAGAGAAAAGAATGAGATGTCTAGTAACTTTCATCTTTTTCTCAGGAAAAACTTACTTTCTATAACTTCATGTTATGTTTAATTAATATTGTGGGTCTGGATTTGACTTGTGTTTTAAAAAGTGTTTGCCTGGCATTAACTCTTACCTTATGCAAATAGTTGCATATGAGTTATCAGGCTGTCCCCATGCAAAGGCAGGAAGAATTTTTAGATAGTCAAAACCAACTGTTGTATACTTTGAAAGAAGATTCATATACCTTTCTTAGTTGACCAAAAGAATAAGCAATTTGTTTTTGCAAATGATAAAAAAAATCACTTTTTAGTAAGTACTTGTTTTTTTCATGTTTCAAACTTTATCCCTAAACTTTATAGGCAGCAATAGGATCTGTGGCTTTGGACACAGCAAGATCACATGAAGAGAAACAGTTAGAAGAATATGGAATGGACGTGTTGACAGTGGCATTTTTGCCCATCCTCACCACAGCCCCAATTGGAAGTCTACTTACTGGTTTAGTGGGTCCCAGGCTTCTCCAGAAAGTTGAGCATCAAAGTAAAGATGAAGAAGTTCAAGGAGCGACTTCTGTACAAGTTTAGAGATGAAGGGAGAGAATGCTGAACATAATGATTAGAAAGCTGCTACTTTTATCAAGATGGATATTGAAGTATGTAACGTTTAAGCTTAAAATGTGTGATAGAACCAAAAATGTGACTATTTCTTTAAACAGCATTTTTAGCCCTTGCTCTTTCCATGTGAGTGGTAATGTTTAACATTTCCAACCCCAATTTCTCTACCTTTTTTCCCCCAAATATCCCTTCATCACATATCTTAATTTGTATAAGGACATGTCTACTTTAATGTACTACCACATTTTATTTTATTTATTTATTTTCACAGTTTAAGATTAGCATGGGAATACCAACTTCATTATCTTCAGCTAGGCAATAGCTTGCTTGGATGTACTTTAAAACTGTCACAGTTTCATGATTTGCGGTCACCTAGGCTCTAATTCCTTGAATTGCTTTTGGCTCCTTTTATTTTTGATTTTGTTTTTACACACCACAGTGTAGTCCCTCATAAATTTCTACTCTCACTTTCCCTGTCAATGTGCCTCTTCTCCCTTTCTACCTCGTATTACCTTTCTGTGAATTATTGTAACTGATTGGTCCCTCTACAATTTTAAAGTATATGGAGTATCTTCACTGGCTCACCCTCTTGCCTCATCTAGATGTCGAAAGACTTTTCAGCTATCTCCTAGCTGACAACCAAGAGTCCTCCATTTCATTGGCTCATCTGAGTCTGCTGTCCTGTACGGAGTGACCTGATCCAGTCCTTTCTGATTTATTTCTTGTGACCCACATCTTCAGGCTCTTCCCATTCTCTAGGTGAGAGATAGCTAATTTTCAAATCTATGCCAGTCTCATGATATTATATTAGGGCAATATAATCTGCTATAATAAAGAAATAAAACATATAGTGCTTAAAAGAAAATAGAATTTTATTTCCCTCTAATAAGACTGGCTGGTTAGTTGATGCTGACAGGATTATTTTGCTCATGAGGTCTGCTCAGAAACCCATGTCTTTCTGTCATGAAGTTCTGCTGTGCCCTAGCTTAGGACATTGGTTAAAGATGGATCTCAGCTGGGCATGGTGGCTCACGCCTATAATCCTAACACTCTGGGAGGCCGAGGCAGGAGGATCGTTTGAAGTCAGGAGTTCAAGACCAGCCTGAGCAAGAGCGAGACCCCATCTCTACTAAAAATAGGAAAAAGTAGCCAACAACCAAAAATTAAAACTTATGAAATAAATACTTATGAACTTATACAAAAGACAGTTTGTATAACTAAATCAGAATGCTATTAGAAATATTCAGTGTCCCAAAGAAGAACCAGAAATGGAAATCCACAGAGTATAGAAATGATTTCCCATTAAGCCACTGCCAAAAGCCAGTTCCATTTTGGAGGGCATGCAGCAAGTTCTTTCCTATCTCTCAAGTAGGCAGCTACCATCTAAACCTCTATGACTGTCCAGTACTGGCCTTTTGACTTCCTCCATTGGATATCTGAAATTTGTGCCTATTACTGGAAATTCTTTGTAGGAATTTATTCATTGCTGAACTGTGTTGCTACTGTAGAGAGCGGAGATGGTGAGGGCAGAGTGAAGAGGCTGACCACTCAGTAGGGTTCCCCCATGTGAAGCCTCAGGCTCGTCACCACATTGAAAGCCGTAACTCCTGACTTGCCGAGGATACTTAGCCAGTGATTAGAGTCTGGTTCTATGACATTGAGCCAACTTTTTTTTTTTTAATTGAGACAGGGTCTTCGTCTGTTGCCCAGGCTAGAGTGCAGTGACGTGATCATAGCTCACTGTAACCTCAAAGTCCTGGGCTCAAGCAATCCTCCTGTCTCAGCCTTCTAAGTAGTTGGGCCACCTTCTCACTGTGTCATCACGTGATGGAGAGAGAGAGGAAGCAAGCTCTCTCGTGTCTTTTCTTATAAGGGCACTCTGATTACACCATGAGGCCCTACCTCATGACCTCATCTAAACCTAATTGCCTTCTCAAATCCCAATGGCCAAATACCATCACACTGAGGATTAGGGATTCAACATATGAATTTTTTGGAAGGACATAATTCAGTCCATGACAGAAGTGTCATATTTTCTATGGACTGTGCTGAACAAAACCCTAAATTCTTGTTCTTCAGTGTTTTTTTTCCTAGGGTCTGTACTTCTAAGAAGTATTTTTTCCAGACAGACTGATTAGGTTTAATTAAGCTCTTTAAGTCATTGTCACATTCCAGTATTTTTCTCTCTGGTATTAACTCTAAATAGCCTTGATTGAACTTGTCCACAAAATTTCCTCAGCCATAAATTTGCAAATGATCTTATCCATTGCATTCTTTAAAAATAGCACTGATTATTTTTTTCTGATTAAAAAATAATATAGTTTAATTGCAGAAAATTTAGAATACAGAAAAGTACAAAGAAGAAAACTGAAACTAATATAAACACCCATATTATTTTGATTCTTTTAAATTTGGCTTCTGTAGTTCCAGGAGTTGTCTTATTTTCAGAAACATATATTATCTACTGAATTAGTTGGTCGAAAGGCAACATAAATACGTCATATTTGACTTTTGTGAAGATATATAGAATGAAGAATTTTTGCTGTATAGAATGAATGCTAAGCCTTCAAAAAACCATTTATTCATCTGGTAATATTCAAATATTCAGTTTGCAATTAAAACAGACAAATCTTTGCCTTCATGGAGCTTGTTTTAAAATCCATTCAATTCCCTCACTCAAAAAACACTTATAATATGCCTACTCTGTGCCAGGCATTGAGCTACCGTGTTTCCTGAAAATATGACAGGGTCTTAGATTTATTTTTCCTCAAGAAGACACCCTAGGGCTTATTTTCAGGGGATGTGTTATTTTTTTTAAGTATGGTACAACAATCTACATTTATTCAAATATAGTTAAGTCTTCTTCTGGAACATCATCATAACTCTCCAAACTCTGAATTCCATCCTGAATTTCTTGTGACTCTATTTCCTTTAGAACCATTGGCCCCGATCTCTCATGTCGAGCCATAGAGCTCTCATGGGGCAGATGAGAAGGGCTGTGCTGGTCTTCTTTACCACTCCACGACGAAATGCATAGGTTGTGTGGATATGCTGCGTAGCCACGCCCATCACTAGGTCTTATTTTCGGGATAGGGCTTCTATTGCACAAATGCTTATAAATCCTGCTAGTGCTTATTTTCGGGGAAAGGGTAGGTCTTATTTTCGGGGAAACATGGTAGGTACTGGGGAATACAGTGATGAACAAGATATCCAAGGGCTTGGTTTTCAATGTAACTTGAATTCTAGTGGATATCAACACTTTGGGACATAAAAATATAGACAAGACATGATACTTTCCTTTAAGAACCTTAGAAGGAATAAGATATGTACAGATAGCTATAATCCAAATGAATACTTCAAAAGTGTTCTCAGTGGGGAAGTTGAGGAAAACTTCTTAGAGGAGGTGATACTTCAACTGGACCTCCAAGAGTAGAGAGGATTTGAATGGATGAGATAATATTAGGAAGTAAGTAGAAGGTAGAAGGCTGGCATATTAGCAAAATTCTGAAAACAGTAAACCCTGAAGCATAGAAAGTGATTGGTACTTCAGATTGACAAAGAGAATTAATGAGAGAGAAGACTAGTACAGAAAGTGGGCACTGAAATCATACTAAATAGATCATTCATGGGCCACATTTTTATTTTTATTGAAGTGGTTTTATGTAGAATATTTTAAAAACTTTTTATCATATCAAATTTAGTGAAAAAATATTGTCATGAGTAAGATTCTCCTTGTTTTTCAAAAGTTTTTTGCTTTCTGTGGCATTGTTGCAAATAGAATAAATTTAATTGTTTTTAAATTACTATTAATTTTTACAAGAAAAGGTATCAGTTTTTTAAATAAAATATTGTTAAATTTTCATTATATTATCTAAATAAATGAAGAACATTATTTTTTAAATGTTTCAGAATATTATATTTTTATATGAATCATTTATGTAGTTCTCTGTAATAGCTGGGAATTGGTTCATGCCATTTTGGGAACAAATAATATCACATTTTATAGTTGACTGACTCAAATTAAATCTAGCCTTAGCCCTCTAACCTGGTGAGAATCCGAAAAGTCCATTTGTTGCTGAACCCCCTAGCCCCCCATCTTCCTTAGATGGACCCTAAAGCACTTAACTCTGCAGTTCATTGCTTCTGGAGCATAGTAGTGCCCTGAAAGCCAACAGACTCCTAGCAAAGGTACTTATTCCCAGTTCTACCATTCTTCCCTCCTCCCAGTATTGTTGGGGATCTACCTACTTTTCCCTTCCATGCTATGAGTGCAAAGCATTTCCTTAACCCTATGATCACAAAGGCCCTGTCTAGTTTTCTAAAACGAGGAAGAAAATAACTTTTGATTCTTACTGAGGGGTGTCTACACCAAGCTGAAGGTGGGAGGGTGTTACAATAAAAAGATAATTTCTTATTCGGTCACCCAAGAACAAGTTGTAATTTGAATTAGATCTTTAATGATGAATAATAAAAAGGAAGTTACTTCCCGGTATAGGAAATAACTTTAGAGAAAACACTGAGGCAAAAAAAGGAATACAGTGTTCAGAAGTAAACATCAGGAAAGGGCGATTTGTCTTTCTAAAGAAAGTGTGGACTTCCTCAATGAGGTGTTTTCCGTCTATTTTAGGAAGCTTGGAGATTCTATTAAAGGAACCCAATAGAACGCCCTTCGGGACTGAAAAGCCAAAGCTCTGGACCCACCTTCAACCAAAGCAGCTCTGCATTCGTTTGTTTCATATAAAAGTTTCCACATAAGATTTCATAAGAAAAAAAGAACCCACAAAGGTTTATCTGGTAACAGTATACTGAGCGTTTATTTTGTACCAAGCCCTGTTCCAGACACTTGCCAGGTCTGGTTCATTCTCACACCACCACCACCTCCACCGTCAGCGCGCACTTCGCAGGTGAGAAGACAAGCTGAGGGAGATTACGTATTTGCCTAGATCCCATAACCAGACAGGGGCAGTGCCAAACTTTAAGCCTGGCTCCAGAGGCCATGCCCTTTTGCCACTGCCCTGTATTTAAACTGACTTTAGGGGAAACAGGATCTGAGTGTTGACAAGTTACATCTGGCACATGCAGTCCCTGGCACTGCTTCTTAGCTAAAACGCCCAGTGATGTCAACTCTGTCCCTGGACTTTTACAACCCGCTAGGTCAGTATTCAGAAGAGAGGTCGAAAGGGACGAGTTGGATAGACCGAAAGAAAACACCCCAGGCTGCCGCCCGAGCCTCCGAAGCCCAGGCGGGGCAGGCGCCGGCGGCCGTGACGTCACGCAGGCGCGAGGCCGCCGTGGCCCCGCCCCCGCCGTGGCCCCGCCCTGCGCGGAGGCCGGGCCTGGCGGCTGCGCCACCGCCACGCCCACCCGCGGCGCGCGGTTGCGCGACGGTTGCTGGGTGCCGGGGCTGCTCCCGGCCGGCGAGGGTTGCCAGAGGAATTGTAGGTACGGCCCGTTTCCCTTGTCTCTCCCGTCCTAGGCCCGTGGGACGTCCCTCGTCTCCGGCAGCCATTTCCCTTTCGGTGCCCAGCAGCGCCTCTGCTCCCCTCAGTTCAAGGCGGTCCGTCGGCTCCCTTCCCGGGCGCTGGGGAAACAGCCGCGGACGTTGTCTCTCTGCCGCGCCCCGTCTACTCCCTCGCGCCGCGTCTCTTCCTTCTCTCCTTCCCCCGCTGGCTTTCTCCTGCCTTACAGGCATCGCGAGGAGGAGAGGTCTGCCAGTCAGGACCGGCTGCAGACTTAGTTTCCTGAGCGCAGGCTGTCACATGCGGATCTCTGCGCAGCGTTCCGGGTCTCGGAAGCGCCGTGCGCGCCCCGCCGAGGCCCGGCTGCCGGGTCGGCCGCGGGAGGAGCAGGCCGGGCGGCGGGCGGGCGGCGGCCCGGTTAGCACCGAGGGGCCGCACGCTCCTCCCTGATTTTCCACTGAGCTAAGCAGAATTGTTATTTGTGCAACAGAAGTGCGAAAAATTAACGTATTATTATGACACGTGGAGAATTCATGCTCGAAACATTTGTCACCATGTGCCTATGTAAAGGGCATTCGTATTTATTGCCTTCTTGTGAGTACCAGAATTTATACTGCTGTTTTTCAGTGGGCTTGTATCACAAGGTCCTGCCCATTACCAGACTAAAGGAAAGAGGCAAGTGCAGTAATAGTGATATATAAAGTACCTTTTTTATAGCACTTCTCATTTTGTATGTTATTTTCATACTCATCCTGTTTATACTCTTGTGTGAGATAATTGATTAACAAAACTCCATTTTGGGGAGGGGCAACTAAACACTGAGATTGAGCAGTACCTGGAACATTGTACAATATACAATCAGTAAATATCTGTTGAGGGAATCAATGCATGAGCTTTGAAGGAGCCATGCCTCATGCACCGTTGTATTTCCTGGACCCAGAGCTAAGTCTAGCAATAGGAAGCCCATAAATGTGAGTTAAATAGAGATGTTGAGGGACTTGCTTAGGAATAGGCATTCATCAAATATTTTTAGAGAATCTCCTACCTTGCCAGGCATTGTTTTAGGCATTGTGAATACAATGATAAGAAAGCCTAGCAAGAACCCTGTTCTCAAGAAGTTTAAATTCTAGTGAGGGAAGATGGAAAATAAGCAAGTAAATGATATATGAACAAGGAATTTTGGATAATGGTAAGTGCAGTGAAGAAGTAAAATAATGTGAAGTGAGAGAGACTGGGAGAGGGATTACCTTAAATTGGTTACAGAAGGCCTCTCTAAAAAGCTAGCATTTGTGCTGAGACCTCAGTGAAATGAAAAAGCCAACCATGTAAATCTTTAGGATAAGAGCATTACAGATAAAGACAACTCCAATTGCAAAAGCCCTAAGGTAGGAAAGAAAGGCTGCTGTAGCTGAAATGAAGAGAAAGTGTAAGATGAGCCTGGAGATAATAGGTAGGGGCCAAATCACACAGGGCTTCAAATAGGCCATGGAAATCTACCTATGAAATAAATTTGGAGTTTATTTAAAGTCTGATAAGAATCCAGTAGTGAGTTTTGGGAAGGGAGTAATGTCTGATTTACATTGTAAAAAGGTTTGTTCTGCCTCTTATGTAGTGAATGAATCATAGGAGATGGAGAGCAAGATTAGCAGCAGAAGACAAATTGCAGAAATCCAAGAAGGAATGACAGATATTTGAGATAAAGTGGCAGAGAAGTGAATGTATATGAGATATATTTTGGAGGCAGAGCCTACAGATTTTGTGATGTTTTGAATATATAGGGGTGAGGAAAAGGGAGATGTCACACCCAATTCCCAGGCTTTTGTCTTGAGCTTGAGTGGATGGTTGTGCCACTTACTACATGGAAAAGACTAGGAAAGAAAAATGAAGGGAAGGGAGTTTTATTTTGGTTATCTTAGTTTTCACATGCTTATTAGAAATGTACAGTAAGATGAGTCTTAAGCTCTGTACAGAGGGCAAGGGACCAGAGATACAAAATTAGTAGTCATCAACATGTGGAAAAAACTACCTAGGGCAAGTGTGCTCATAGAGAACATTCTGATGATTAGTGGTAAAGCAGAAGAAAAGAAGCAAGCAAAGGAGATGGAGGAATAGCCAGTGAAGGAGGAAGAAAATCCAAAGAATGTGGTGATATAAAAGCCAAAACCACAAAACTTGGCCAGTGGTCTTGAATCATGCTTAGAGATCAAGTAAAATAAAGAAATCTGTGCACTGGATTTGGGCAGTGTATAGTACTGTGCCTTGACAAATACAATGAAGAGAAAATGTGGTGCAAAAAATGGACATAGTACTGTAGACATCCCAAGATATTTTACTATGAAGGAGAGCTGAAAAATGGAGGAAATAGATGGAGGAATATGTAGAGTCAATGAAGGTTCTTAAAGATGAGGATACTTAAGCATATTTTTAAACTAATGGGAATGATCCCATGGGGGTATAGGAGGAAATGATGGCATAAGAGAGAGTATATATATTTTAGGAGTGAAGCCTTTGAGAAAACAAGAGGGGATGGCATCTAGGGAATATGTAGTATGTAGAGGTCTAGGTCTTGGGTAGGAACAGGAACAGAACATTTCTAGTAATAAGAAGAAAGTCAGTGAGTATAGGTAGAGATGCAAATAGATGGGTAGAATCAGTGGTTAGGAAATAAAAGAATTTCTGCCTGATACTGATTCTCATTTTCTCAATGAATTATAAGGTATGAGGCAAGTTGAATAAGGGGAGAAGAGGAATGTTTGGGTAGAAAGTTTAAGGGGAGAAGAGAAGGTATAAAATACTCATGTCGGAGGATGGAAAGCAATCAGACTAGAGAAGTGTAGTAACACAACTGGGCAAAGCTGAGTGGTCATTTGAGACTTGTGGCCTTGTGTGTGTGTGGCTGAGATAAGATGAAAGAAAAAGATGATAGGAGCCAAGAATATCAAGGAACTGAAAGACCAGAGTGTTGGTGGGTAGACCATCAGGGTATCAGTTAAGTTAGTAGATAAACTAGTCTTTGAACCCAGTTATCCTGACTTTCCAGCTCACTGGGTTACCATTTTACTGAAAAATGGTTGCGAGCATTCTTTTGTGCCATCTACCCTTCCACTCAACATAAAAAAAAAAAAAATTGTGGCCTGATTCAAATTCTAGACTTTCATAGGCTGGTACTTCTGTCTTATCCTTTTCATATGATAATGTGTATTTATTATATCTTTGGCTTGTTTTTCTTTGTGTTTTTTAACCATTATCAATATGTGTTTATTAAAGTACACAAGTCTGTCTCTCAGATGGTAAAGGGAAGATGAAGGATGAAATTTGGAAATGCTGTAGCTTTATAGAGCCAAGATGACCAGTAATAGGGAAACTTGATCTGTATTGACTCTAATAATAAAAATATTTAATAATAACAGACAGTATTTTGGATAGCCCTTTACATTTTATGCTATACTTTTATTTTCTCATCTCATTTCATTTTTGTAACTGCTTTTTTCAGATGAGGAAATTGAGGCTCAGAGAGATTAAGGGTCTTGACCAAGGACACATACCTAGTAAGTGGCAGAATTATTAATCATAGTATTCTGACTCTAAGTCCCATATTTTCCACTATAGTAGTTTGCCTCTTTGCTTTTTACACTCCATCATATTCAAAGTGAATGTCAAAGAAAAACTGCTGGATTGGAAGTAGTGGCTGTTTGGTGTCCTATTACAATGCCAAAAATATTTTATATGTGTTTAAAATCCAACAATAAGATTAAATATTTTTCTACCTTCTACTATGTTAGATAATTTCCAAGAACCAAGAAATGATTATGAAATTGGCTCTGGTTTAATTTAGTAGGGAAATAGATGGTAACACAAGTCACTAAACAGCATTTCTTAGACCTGTTTTTCATCCTAGCTGTGCTTCTGCAATACCCTGTATTGACTAAATTCCATATACAGAGGAGAACACAATATCCCTTATATAGTGGGCTCTCAATGAATATAAACAAGCAATTACAATAGGGTGAATGCTGTGATAAGGGGTGGATTCCATATTAAGTATACAAATTGAAGGGAGTTTCAGAAAAAGCTTTTGGAAGAAATGACTTCTAAACTGATGAGAGTTATCTGGGTGAAAAGCAGGGATATTAGTGTTGGAAGACAGCATACAAAATGTATAAAGTTTTGGAGCTATGAGGCATGGCAAGTTTGAAGAACTAAAATGTAGTATGTCTAAAGTTTAGAGTGTCAAGTGAAGAATGAGAAGGTTGGAAGGGTCAAGATTAGAACTCTAAAAGCTGAATTTCGATGTTTTTCTTCTGTGAGGACTTTGAAGAATAGTGAACAGAGAGTTGCCATAATCAATCAAATCTTACATTTAAGAGGATTATTCTGTAATGTGGAAATTACAGTGAGGAGGAACAAGAGTGGAGATGCGGAGAACAGTTAAGTAGGCCATTTCTGTATTTAGGGGAAAAATGCTTATGACCTGGACTGGAGTACTGGCAATTTATCTGGAAAGAAGTGGACAAAATTTTTAAACACTTAGTAGCTTGTATTAACATGATTTAATAATTCACTGGATATTGGCAGGAAAGGAAAAGAGGAGAGAAAGAATGACTTCTCAGTTTCTAATTTGAGTAACTAGGTAGGCTTCATTCTCTGAGATGGGAAATTCTTTTGAGAAGGAATAGACATGACTATTTTATACCTTCTCTTCTCCCCTTAAACTTCCTACCCAAACATTCCTCTTCTCCCCTTATTCAACTTGCCTCATACCTTATAATTCATTGAGAAAATGAGAATTTGGTGGAAATTCTTTTTTTGAAGGAATAGAGTTCAGTTGTGCATATACTGAACTTAAGATGCTTGTAAGACAAGTAGATATATTCAATGAGTAGTTAGATACACTTTATAGAATCTCAAAAGAGTTTCTCTGGGCCAAACTCATCAGCATATTAGTCATAATTGGAGCCACAATAGTAGAATAGATTTCTTAAGAAATGTGTATAGAGTGAGAAGAGAATAGGACATAGGGAAGAATTCTGAGGGACCCCAACATTTAAGAGATATGAGGAGGAAAGAAACCAGTAAAGAAGACCAAGAAAGAACACCAGAGAGGTATAGGGATGATAGAGCAAGTAATAAAATGATGTGAGAATTCAAAAGGGGAAGACTACATCCAGTTTTGTGGCAAATGTTGCAGGGAGCTTTATTTAGAATGACTCTTAAGCAATGGATATCATTTACAAAGAAGAGTTGCAGTGTAAGATATTCCAACCAAATAAAAGATTGGGAGAACAATTAACAGTTTAATTTGACTGAAATGTAGGGTTAAAAGAAAGAACCAGAGAAAAAGCTGGTTACTATGTGTGGCAAACCTTGGATTCTGGGTAAGTTGTTGGCAACTTTGTTCTATAGTTGAGAAGAACTATTGTGTTTAATGCTAAGGGAAAAACAAAAACATAAAACATGCTCTGAATACCTTACCGTATCTTATGCTATGGTTTGACTTTTTATTTACCCTCTAAAATTCATGTTGAAATTTAATCTCCAATGCCACAGTATTAAGAGGTGGGGCCTTTAGGAGGTGATTAGGCCATGAGGGCTCTGTCCTCATTAATGGATTATAAAATCCCTTACAAGAGAACTGGAGAGAACCAGCTAGGCGCTTTTTGCCTTTCCATCCCTTCTACCGTGTGAGGACACAGCGATCATCTCCTCCAGAGGATGCAGTGTTCAAGGCACCATTGTGGAAGCAGAGACCTCACCAGACACTGAACCTGCCATGACTTTAATCTTGGATTTTAATGAGGATTTAATTCTTAGATGAGAATGAAGAATGTCATACTGGAAACTGGATAAAAGTCTATTCTTGTTATAAAGTGGCAAAGAACTTGGCTGAATTTCATCTGACTCTTAATGTTTTATGGAAGGCAGGACTTGCGAGCAATGGACTAGGATATGTAGCAGAAGAAATATCTAAGTAAAGTCTTGAGAATGCTGTGTGGCTTCTTTTCACTGCTCTTAGTAAAACGAAAAAACAGAAATGAATTCAAGATGGAAGTTATAATCAAAAGGGAGGCAGAGATTAAAGAGTTCGTCAGTTTCCATCCTGGCCAGGTTGTAAAGACTAAAAAGATATATTCAAGAGAGAATACCAAGAATGTGGCCAAGTGAATGTTTGATAAGGAGATTAATGTGGGTAGAAGGAAGCCAGATGCTATTCATCATGACAATGGAAGACTGATCCTGAAGGAATTTCGGAGATTTTTGAGGCTCCCCTTCTTATCACAGGCCCAGAATGCCAAGGTCTTGAGGGCAGAAAGGTTTTAAAGGGAGGGGCCTAGGATGCCCGTGGAATCTCAGAGCCCACTTCCCAAGGCTGCCTCAAGTTTCTGCTCCACACATTTTTGCGCAGCACTCTTTAGCCACACCAGCTGTAGCTCAAGTAGGCCCAGGTGTGGCTCCTGAGAGCACAAGCAGTAAACACCTGTGGCATCCATGTGGCGCTAACTCTTTCCGCATGCTGAGTGAATGAGCTATGGAGGCATGACCACCTCCACCCAGATTTCAAAGGAGGTAGCAGAGAGTCTCAGGGCCCAGGCAGAGAACTGTCAGAGGTGCACGGTCTCCACAGAGAGTTGGACTAGGGCAGTGCCTAGTGGAGCCATGGAGGCAGGGCCATCCCCAAGACCACAGACCAATAAACCCAACAGTGTGCGACACCAGCATAGCAGAGCTGCAGGCTCCCAACTCCAACCCATGAGAAGTGTGACATGGGCTGCACCCAGCACACCCATGGGCAAGGCTGCCAGGAGATTTAAGGGCCTCTTCCCCACTGTGTCCAGAAGGTGGGATGTGGAGTCAAAGGTTACTCTCAGCCCTCAAGATTTAAGGGTGTTTGTCTTATTGGGTTTTGAACTTACTTGGGACCTATCACCCCTTTCTTCTTTTCTGTTTCTCCCTCTTAGAAAGGGAATGTCTATCCTCTCTCTCGCTGTCCCACTGTTGTATTTTGGAAGCACATTACTTGTTTTATTTCACAGGCTCACAGCTTCAGGATGAATCAGATTTTGAATCTCACCCATATCTGATTTAGATGAGACTCTGGACTCTAGACTTTTGAGTTGAGATAAAAACAAGTTAAGATTTTTGGGGCTGTTGGGATAGAATTATATTTTATATGTCAGAAGGACAGGAATTTTTTGGGGGGCAGGGGCAGAATGTTATGGTTTGTATGTCTGTGTCCCCTCCCAAATTTCGAGTTGAAACTTAATCCCTAGTGCATAGAATTAAGAGGTGGGACCTTTAGGCAGAGCCCTCATGAATAGATTAATGTCCTTATAAAAGGGCTGGGGGAACCAGCTGGGCACTCTTTGCCTTTGCTGCACCCTCTCCACCGTATGAGAACACAGCATTCATCCCCCCAGAGGATGCAGCACCCAAGGCACCGTTTCAGAAGTAGAGATTAGGCCTTGCCAGACACCAAACCTGCCAGCACCTTGATCTTGGACTTCCCAGGCTCCAAACGTGTGAAAAAAATAAATTTTTGTTCTTTTTAATTACTCAGTGTCAGGCATTTTGTTATAGCAGCACAAATGGGCTAAGATACTGCTATGATTTGAGTGTTTGTCCCCTTCAAAACTAATGTTGAAATTTAATTCCAGTGGTAACAGTATTAGGAGGTGGGACTTTTAAGAGGTTATTAGGCCTTGAAGACCCTGCCCTCATGGATGGTATTAATACCACTATAAAAGGGCAAGTTCATTCCCTTCTTGCCTCTCCTGCACTTACATCTGCCATGGAAGGTCACAGCCTTCCTCACCTCCAGAGAACCTAGCAAGAAGGCCGTCAACAGATGCTGGTGCCTTGATCTTGAACTCCAGCCTTCAGGACTGTGAGAAATAAAATTTTTTTGAGACAAAGTCTCACTCTGTTGCCCGGGCCTGGGCTCAAGCAATCCTGCTTCAGCTTCCCAAGTAGCTGGGACTACAGGCATGCGCCACCATGCCTGGCTAATTTTTTCTATATATTTTAGTTGGCCAATTAATTTCTTTCTATTTTTAGTAGAGATGGGGTCTCACTCTTGCTCAGGCTGGTTTTGAACTCCTGACCTTGAGTGATCCTCCCAGAGTGCTAAGATTACAGGCGTGAGCCACCGTGCCCAGCCAGAAATAAATTTTTGATCTTTATAAATTACCCAGTCTGTGATATTCTGTTATAGTAGCACAAAATGACCTAAGACAGACACCTTATCATTTTATTGTGGAAACAAGATCTAGGAACTTGAAAAGAATTTTTAAAAAAATCAAGATAATGCCTGATTAATGAAAACAAACCCTAAATACTGTAGGAATTTTAATAGTGGCAGTTAATTTGAATTGTAATAGTAGTATTTTGGCCCAGCTTTGTATTGTCCTGATTAAATAATAATGCCAGCTAGTTGTTTACCCTTAAAAAAAAAACTTTATCTAGTTTGAATGCTTTTTATAAAGAGTATTCTCTTTGTGGATGTAGCTCTCAAATTAATTTGTTCAGAAAGACTCATACTGTAGTTATTTTTATCTTTGATCTAACTTCAAGAAGAGTTCTTTGAAAGGCAGCAATAGTTCCAAAAATTCTAAAGCAATACTTACAAATATAGATGTTGATGCACATGTTTTACCTAACATTAATTGAATGAATATATGTTAAATGATGTCAGCAATGCACAGTGTATACGAGCATGGACTACATATTGAAACACACTAGAATTCAAATCCTATTTCTGACACTCTCAATGAAGGGAAAATAATTGTAGCATAAATTACATAGTATGTTTAGCATAAACATATGTTTGTGTTTAGCATAAGTTATACTGAACTCTATAAGTTTTATGATTTTTGATGGAATTTGTTTTTATTTATCCTAGTATTAATACTACTGCTAAATTTAATTGGCATTTCTTAAATCTATAAAGGGGAGAGGTGAAGAACTATTTTAAAGTTTTTAGCTAAGTGAATCATCCACAGTAAGAGTAAGAGGCCAGTCGTGGTGGCTCACGCCTGTAATCCTAGCACTCTGGGAGGCCGAGGGGGGCAGATTGCTCGAGGTCAGGAGTTCAAAACCAGCGTGAGCAAGAGCGAGACCCTGTCTTTACTATAAATAGAAAGAAATTAATTGGCCAACTAATATATATAGAAAAAATTAGCCAGGCATAGTGGCACATGCCTGTAGTCCCAGCTACCCGGGAGGCTGAGGCAGCAGGATTGCTTCAGCCCAGGAGTTTGAGGTTGCTGTGAGCTAGGCTGACGGCACGGCACTCACTCACTCTAGCCTGGGTAACAAAGTGAGACTCTGTCTCTAAAAAAAAAAAAAAAAAAGTAAGAGTTGGCCATAATTGTTGCTGAATTATTTGTGAGGTAGTCACTAGATGTCACTGTTATACAACGTTGCTCCAAAAGAATAAACCATAGTATTGTACATGAACACAAGAGGGAAAGACAAGAAGTTGTTTATATTAAGTGATATACATATATGCATTCATGATATTTGTTTAAGAAATCAAGTTCCCAAGAAGCATGTATTGGTATTCTTTTACCCTGTTTCTTAGTGGGTCCATCAGAGAATAGAATCATATACTTAAAACTGTTAAAGTCCTTAGATCATCTAAGATCCTTCCTCCCTACCCCATTTTATAGGTTTGGAATGGTGCAAGAGAGATACAGTGACAAGAAATTTATTCAACATTATGTAGCAAATGAAAAGCAGATTTCATAGCAAATGAAAAGCTTAGATTGCCCAATTTGTTTTATAATACCATACTGTGTCCATTAATAATATATAATCAAACACATTCTAATAAAACAAGGTGAAAATGGAACCTCTAAATTCATCAAAATTTTTTACTACTTTAAAAGCAAAGCCTAGTGATATGATGGTATTATTACATACTTCTAAAAGAAATTTTGAATACTATAGCTCTTGCTATAAGTTATACAAACATCTCACTCAATTCCCATCATGGCAAGGTATGTATATATGTGTGGATGCATTTATACTCTGCCTCATTCCAAAAAAATTTTAAGAAGCTGGTTGAAATAAATATAGCACAAAAGATTTTAAAATAGGTGATCATAAATGTAAGATACTGGAATATAAACCAGTATGAAGCCTTACTTTTGTTAGTATACAAAAAGCCTGCCATGATTTCCAGTAAACTTATCCAGTAAACTCATATTTGCTTGTCCTCAAATTTGTGCTCTCCCTAGCTATGAACACAATGTAAGAAAAGTAGATATTACTATACCCATTAAAAGATGATGAGAGATTGTAATTTATCCAAGATCACACAACTAGTATATTTCTGATTTCAGAGCCTTCATTCTCTCCATTATGCCAGCTACCCAAACATATATAATGAGAGGCCGCCTAACAGGATGCAGTCACTGTAACCCTTAGACACCTGGACTACCACAGTTACCTCTGAATTATACAGGTAGGCTTTGGTTTATGTCAAATTTTTTTTCAAACAATTGCACAGAACTGTTAGATGTTTTTCTGTCAAGAGATTGAGTCCTAAGAAAAAGAAGCTATGGAAAGATAAAATTCATCAGTTTATTTTATCCACATTTTAAATTATAAAATTTATAGTATGTGAAGGAAATAGCCATTTAAGAAATTGCTCAGATAAGAGAGAAACAGACGTTCAAGTAAAGAGATAAGTCCAAAGAAAGATACAGATAAGGAGACATCTAGAACAAAGAGAGGGGACAGGCACAGTATTAAAAAAGAGGGAAAGGAGCCATAGGAAGACAACTAAGGCCCATGCATTCTACCTAGCTTACTTCTGATCCTTATATTACTCAGGTGTCTGGTTTTTTCTTCTGTAGCTTCCTCCACCTAAAGTTGTGCCAAACTTCTCTACTAGCCAGGGTTAGGGTTTGTTCTATAGAAGCAGAACCTTTTTCTAAGTTGTCCTGTTGATTCCTTGTCTGCCTTTGCAGAATAATCATTAAGGATCTAACTTTATCATTTGCTTCCTTTTTCTTAATGTTTTTGAAATACCTATTCTCAGTTTTAGAATCTCTTACTCTTCTACAAAAAATGCTTTTCTTCTTAACCATGTAGAAATGATTTTGTTATTATTTTGAGAGTTTGGCATTTTTAAAATCTCAATTCACTCACTGTACATTCCACAAATAATAATTGAGTGCCTACCATGTGCCAGGCACTGTGTAGATGAGGAATAAAATCAGAATGATCTTCCTCTCATAGAGCCCATAGGCTTCTAGGTTTTATACAAGATGGAATAATTTCACTACAACCTATCTTTTCTGCTGCTTAACAACCAAAAACTCTGAATAAAATACAAACAGCAACTACCAGAGGACTCTGAAAAATGAACAAAAGTAGATGGATTGTGAAGAGGAGTCAAACTACAGGGGTGAATTTCTCTTTGTCTTACAGCTTTAACCTAGAGACAAGCTCCAGTCATGTAGCTCAGCAAAGACAGCACAGGAGACCAAAACTACAATAGAAAACATGTTTTTCTGGCCTGAAGATCTGGGAAATAGACCCTGTAGTCCAAAGATAATGTGAAGAATCCTGTTTGTGGTGGTTATTGTTTTTTGTTTTTTTCTCTTATGGCTCTTCCCTGAGGGCATGCCCTATTTATGTCATCATGGGCAGCTAACACTGAGAGAAAAATCCCATCTTCTCACTGGAAGAAACCAGAAAGGAGATCCTGAGAGGTAGAAAGAGTAGGTGTTTGGGGTGGGGAGAAGATTCAGGAGAAGAGAGAGCTGGATAAGGGAATTCCTTAATTCTATGTATGAACCCAACCAAATGGCTTAGGCCACCTTGAGGTGTGTATGCATGAGATAGGCCCAAAGCAGCACAGCAAAGGCTTTAGAAACAACTGAGATTGGAACTGATACTCATAGAAAATAAGAGCAAACTTGTGATCTACCCCTAACCAAGCTGACTGCCTACTAAAACAAAAAATTTTAAATATTAAATATTCTTCAGAAAATTTTAACAGGACCCAAAGTCTACACAATAATGTGTCCAGCATATACTTCAAAAGTACTCAGCAAATAACCAGGAAATTATTGTTTTAGGAGAAACAATAATTATAGGAAAATCAGTAGATGTGAATTCAGGATGACACAGATGCTGGAATTATCAAAGACTTTAAAGCAGCCATTATAACTATGTTCTATGTGGTAGAGATCAGCATAGTTGTAATGAATGGAAACATACTCATTCACAATGGAGAAACAGAAATTTTAAAAGAGAAACAAGTGAAAAATTTGAACTAGAAAATATAGTATCTGAAGTAAAAAATTCTCTAGATGGGAATTCAGTGCAGAATGGAAATGAATGAGGAAAGAATTGGTGAATTTGATAATAAATAGATATGTATCTAAAGAACAGAGTGAAAAAAGTATGAAAAATAAAATGAACAAAGCCTCAAGGGCCTGGAGGACACTTTTATTGAGTCTATAGCTTATTGTGGCAGACATATTGAATAATCATTCTTACAAATACATTATTACAAACTGAAGAAAATGATAAATGTTCTAAATGAACATATGACACATGAACCTGACTTAGTCTGGAGGCAGAGGTGGTGTCATAAGAGTTCTCTGAAGACATGGCCCTTTATCTAAGGGATTATAAAGGAGTTAAGCAAATGAAGGGAGGAGAGGTATTAGAGAGTGTTTCAATTAAGGAGAAAAGTAAATGGTAAGTCCCTGAAGATGGAACATTGTAATTTCAAGGAACTGAAAGAATGTGAAAGTGGCTCATAGTGAAAAAAATGGGGAATGGTATGAAATTGGGCTGGAAAGGGATCCAGGGACCATATTGTGCAAAATCCCATAGGTCATGTTAAATAATTTTGTCTCTATCTTAAAGCCATTAAGGAGTATTGGGGAACCCAGCCATTGAACTAGTGGAGGACTGAGGGACTTCACAATCCCCAACTTTTAGCAACTGGTTAAAGAATAAGCCTAAAAAAGTAATAGGAAAAGAATAAGAAGAAAAATGGGGGAAATGAGAATGTGGTTTAAACAAGAGCCAAAAGAAGAATGTTTCATCATGCCATGTATTCACATGGAATCTTGTTTTGATGTTGGCTAGAATTATTTTGTGGAGTGAAAGGAGTAGAACCTCAACTGGAGAACATTGAGGAACGAGTGGTTGGTGGGGAAAAGGAGACTGAGAACCAACAACTCTCCAAAAAGTTTATCAGTGAATGGAAAGAGACAGAGCAATAATGAATGTGGGTGGGGGTTTCTGTGAAATTTTATTAAAATGAGCTCATTTAAAAGTCATTGGGGCTGGGTGCAGTGGCTCACGCCTGTAATCCTAGCACTCTGGGAGGCTGAGGCAGGCAGATTGCTCCAGGTCAGGAAGTTCGAAACCAGCCTGAGCAAGAGCGAGACGCCGTCTCTACTATAAATAGAAAGAAATTAATTGGCCAACTAATATATATAGAAAAAATTAGCCGAGCATAGTGGCACATGCCTGTAGTCCCAGGTACTCAGGAGGCTGAGGCAGTAGGATTGCTTGAGTCTAGGAGTTTGAGGTTGCTGTGAGCTAGGCTGACGCCACGGCACTCACTCACTCTAGCCTGGGCAACAAAAAAATAAAAAAGTCATTGGGAATGATCTGGTTGAAAGGAAATTGCAAATCGATCAGGCTGAGAAGGATGATTGGTAGTTTAAAATTCTTGAAAATTCAAGAATGATCCAAACACAAGTGCTTTCTGATTGCCTTAGATAGGCAGAGGACACTTCCTATAATGTAAGAAGAGGAAACGAGGAGAGGTGGATAGGTTTGTAGATGGAAGGTGAAGGTAAGATTATTTACTGAAAATTAAGGGGAATATGTAGAAGATCAGTGATTTGAGAAGTGTGGAAAGGGTTTGGAATACTGGTTGGGGAAAGTAAGTTGACAGAAAATGTATGCTAGGATTGAGTACATTTTAAAGGCCCGCTTGAGGCTGTTATGTATTTATAGTGATGCCAGGTTGCTGTAGTACAGCTTTCTGTTGCAGTATTCAGTTCTCAGTTAAGTGGATAGAGAAGTGGGATAATAGGGTTGGTGCAGGATTGAGGTTTTTCTAGAAAAGTGCAACAACAAAACAATAATAAACATATTTCAAGAGAATTTAGGATATTGATAACAGTATATTGGGAATGATGGATCACATATGTTAGATATAAAAAGAAGTTAAAGAAGTAAAATGGCTAAGGATTGAGCTAAGGGGTGGCTGTACTGCACATCCTGATGAAACTGAAGGAAAATTGGAGGGAATGAAGTAAATGTAATTGGATAAGAAAACTGAAAAATGATGAAGTATTCATAATGGTAGATGCTTGAATTAGTGATTATTGATAATAAAGCATTTTGGAAAAGGATTCAGCATGGCCTTTCCTTAATTGGAAAGAAAGTAAAGAACTGAGGAACCAAGGTAGCAGATGACTTATCCCAGTGTATAAGATACTCACAAAGATTATAGATTTTGGGGTCAGGTGCTAATGTTTTGGTGAATAATGGAAAAATACCAAAATGAGGTCAGTGAATGATAGTGAGAAGAGGGAGAACATGATATTATCAAATTATAAAAGTTTCAAAGGAGCAAACATTTTGTTTTGTTTTTATATAAGAGGATTTAGAAATAGGAGTGGGGTGTCAGAAAGAATGCTAGCAAATAAATAGCTATTATGGAAGGAGACTATAGGGAAAGTAGTGTCCTTAAAGAAAGAAAGTGCTTCATTTCAGGTAGGGCACAGAATTTGAGAGCATGCTTTGCAAAGTGGTTGAGAATATAAGAGAATTTGATAATCGTCTAACAAAAGTTACAGAGTTCTCAGTGAAAGCTCTCGGGAGGTGAGGAACAAGTAGTGGGCTGGTCAGAGGCAATAGAATAGCATTATTGGCATGACAGCCAGTGGTCTTTTGCTTCTTCATCAACCACTGAACCCCTTCGGGAGAATGAAATAATTTCAAATAGTTGTCAGCTGAACACTGGGCCACTTACCTCGACATGATACCAAGGCCTGGATGATTTGATTCTGGGCCGAAGCTTTTGTAGGAGTTGGGGGAATCAGAGATTTTCCCATGAAAATATCAACTTTCTGGCAGACAATAAATGCTATAGTTTACAATGCATACCATTAGCAAAGGATCATTCATTCAGCTACTCTTTAATTCCACTGTGAAACAGGTCTATGTATATGCTACTCAGTTAACATGTAGCAGTAACTTCAGGGCAGAAGCTAGCTCTCTCCCTACTTAAAACTCTTCTCTACTCAAGCCCTACTTCCCCCTACCTACCAATTTTCCTCCTAGATACAAGCTGAAAATAATATACTGATGGCTGGTTAGTAACCTCAGTAAGAATTAGAACTGATGTCATTTACTCATTTTGGAGAAAGAACTTGCCTTTAAATGTTTTGTCCTCTTATGGTGAAGGTTTCCATTTAGGAAGAAAGGTGTCAACCCTGATTTTTTTTTTTGTATCATTTTTATTATTACAACAAATAAAAGTTGGAAGTCCCAACATCCCATTCCAGTTAAAAAAAAAAATGTTTGGTGAATAATGGAAAAATTTCATTATTCCATTGGAATAATAATGGAAACTTTTTTTTTTTTAACTTTAAATAGACCTTTAATGACTGGGGTATTGTTTAGGACTTAAAGGCCTAAAGGTCTAGACCATAGGGACAGAAGAGGAGAGCTCAGTAGGCTGTTTGAGACTGCTGCTGGCGGTAGCCACCACGGCGCATATAGCCCTTGTTTTTGCGGTAGCGGTAGCCATCCTTCTGGTCCCGGAAGTAGCCGCCATAGGTGCCCTGCTTGTGGTCAAACACCCGCTCGTTATTCTCCACCAGGCTGCCCAGCTTCTCATCCAGCTGTAGAGCCAGGTTCTGTTGGGCAGTGGGCTCGGTACGGTGCATCACCACTGTCTGCGTCGGCTGGTCCAGGGAGGCCATCAACTCCTCATTGATGATCATCTTGCTGATGATTGAGTGCACGGTGGGCAGGTCCAGCTCAAACATGTCAGACAGTGTCTCCATGCTGATGGAGTCATAGACACTGCTGTAGGTGAAGAGGTAGGTCCTCAGTAACTCTTCCTGGATCTTCCTAACCAGCATAGTACGGACTTTGTCAGCCTCGGGGAAAAGGTCCCATACTTTTCCATTCATCTTCTCATTGATGATAAAACTATGGCAGGTCTTCCAGTCACCCATCTTCATGGCCTTGGAGGCAGCAACCACATGTTCCCTCATTGACTCAGGAGGACCCAGCAAGGGCTGCCGCTCGCCCACCCGCAGCTGGTGATGGAACTGCTTGCTGATCATGCGTCGGCGGGCATCGCTCTCATGGGCAGCCATGTAGGGTATCTCCAGGAGCATGGCAGACACCAGATGGACACACTCCAGCAGCTCCAGGTTGATGTACAGGTGGAAAGGCACCTGCCTGCGCCGCTCCACCTTCTCCTGCTCCTGGTTGCGCTCCTGCAGGCTGCGCAGCAACAGACCCTGGCCCAGAAGCTCCTTGGCCCGGCCACTTGACTGGATGTCCAGCAGGGCATTGTGGGCATCCTTAGTCAGGCCTTGGCGGAAGGCACGGATGCCCAGCTGCACCATGGTGCGGTTGTACAGGATCTGCACTGGCGGGTCTGCATGCTGGATGTTGTCCTGCAGGTGGCTCATGAGCATGAGGTCACGGGCCTGGTACCAGCGGGAGTGCAGGGCATGATGGTAGATGTGGCA
Organism: Mirza zaza; assembly: GCA_008750895.1. Lineage (NCBI taxonomy): Eukaryota > Metazoa > Chordata > Mammalia > Primates > Cheirogaleidae > Mirza > Mirza zaza. Next base: position 39,785 of record VSMD01087618.1, read on the forward strand.
GAGGATGGCGCGCGTGCGGATCCGGTCTGTGCGGTCCTTGGCGTAGATATATTTGCACAGTCTCTCCATCAGCACAGCTGAGTCTTCACCTTCGTTTTCTGCCTGGTCTTGCTCAGACTTTGAGCAGGCCTCTGGAGGGGTGAGCTGCCGCTGATGCGCCTTGTAGTCAAACTTGTAGTAGGTGTGGAGGATGCGCCGCAAGTACACGCGGCAGATCTCCTCAGTGGTGCCCTTCTCCTCCAGGTAGCGCTGCACACGCTCGATGATGGCACACACCTGTGCTTCATCCTTCAGGTGCTCCACGTACTCTTGGGAGTGAGGATCAGTATTTTGCATGATTTTGGTAAATTCTTCATCCATTCGTTCCACCAGAGTTAGGATACAGCCACGGACACGCAGTGGCTGGTCAACATTTTGCAGGTTCTCACTTTCTTCCAGAATATTCTCTCCAACAAAGATGTTGGGGTTTGCAAACAGAATGTCCATCAGCTCATTGATGCAGTCCAGGCACTTCTGCCACATCTCTGGCTTCATGTATGTTGCCAGGTTGGGGTTGTAATCATAGAGAGAGGCGATGATATTGAACTTGATCTTGACAATGACACCCTCCCCCAGGTTGTTTTCAGAAGCGATCTGAACCAGCAATTGTAACAGCTCAATCTGGGAAGCACGATCACTTCCCTTTTTGCCTCGTGCCTGTAGGATCTCATTCAATTTCTTGATGACGACAGCATGGGTAATCTCAGTTCCCTTGGCAAACATTTTTGGCTTCTCCTTCACAAGGGGCACTCCACCCCGGACCCTCTCCCACTCCCCGCCTTCATTGTCCTCCTCCTCCTCATCTAGGCGCTTTGATTTCCTGTCGTGCTTCTTCTTGGCTTTGTCTTCTCGTTTCTTCTCAGCTGCCTTCTTGTCCTCCTCTGTGGTAGGGGCCTTTTTAAGGAATCTTGAGGCCAGTGCAGTTTGTTTCCCTTCTTCTTCCTCTGAGTCTGAATCAGAAGAGGTGGAACCTGTGTCCCAATCTTCATCATCTTCAGAATCTTCTGAGTCCTCATCTTCATCCTCCATCTTTTTGAGGAACTTGCGACTTTCCCCAGAAGGAGCTTCTGATTTCTTCTTCAGGAAAGCTGAAGCACTCACACCTTCGTCAGCTTTGTAGTTGATATCCAATGAGCTAGTTCTAAATAATTTTATCTTTCTATGACTGTTTTTTCTATTTTCAAGTTTTTCTTAAGGCTCTTTTTTTTTATTTCCAAAGGATCTTGTTTGTAATAGTTCCTTTTCAAAACTGGAAAAGCTAAAAATTTAGATAGTTTTTTGACACATTTTTTCACTCTTTTCTCAGTAGACCATTGAATCTTTTATAGCTAAGTTATCATGGCCGTTTTCTAAACATAGGCATCTAAACTTTTATGAGAGCTTTAGTCTATGTCTGGCACAGTGCCAGTGCCATTGTAAGCACTTTAGTTTTAAGAGCATGGGCTCTGGAGTCTGACTACCTCATTTTGACCCCAACGCCTTTATTTATAGCAATGTAACGTTGGAGAAGCTAATTCAGCTCATCCAGGATAGGAAGGCATGGACAGAGTGAACCAAAGTGAAATGGTAAGGTATCCCCAGTATGGGAGAAACAAGTTAGGTGACCTTTATTTATTGAGGGCATCATCTTAGGCAAAATCTCTAGAGGACTATGCCCAAGGAACCAGGACAAATTGAAGTAAAACTGAATATTAAAAAGCTGTCTCAACTGAGCTCAGTCTCTGATTTGCTTAAGGTGATTGGCACTCCTGCTACTCCAAATATTTCTCCCTGGAGGAAGACTGTACAGTTTTTTTAATATACAGTATCAAGCTTTCAGTAACAATTGTTAACCCTGCTAACTATTAGGCAATGCTATATGATCCTAAGCCAAGATGGAAAACTGAACATTGAAACAGACTGAAAGATGACCCAGATTTTTGAATGTTAAAATAACTATGATTATAAGAACTAAATTTAATAAAATGTTAAAATAACTATGATTATAAGAACTAAAACTCCCTGAACAGACCAATCTCAACAGCTGAAATAGAAACAGCAATTAAAAATCTCCCTAAAAAGAAAAGTCCCGGTCCAGATGGCTTCACACCCAAATTTTACCACACTTACAAAGAAGAACTAGTACCTATCTTGCAGAAACTATTCCACAACATCGAGAAGAATGGAAACCTCCCCGACACCTTTTATGAAGCGAATATTACTCTGATACCAAAACCAGGAAAGGATGCAACAAAAAAAGAAAACTACAGACCAATATCCCTAATGAATATAGATGCAAAAATTTTCAACAAAATCTTAGCTAACTGAATCCAGACGCTTATCAAAAAAATAATCCATCACGACCAAGTGGGCTTCATCCCAGGGATGCAGGGATGGTTCAACATACG
>VSMD01087627.1:0-46977 GCA_008750895.1 Mirza zaza
AGACTCTGTCTCAAAAAAAATAAAATAAAATAAAATAAAAAAATAAATAAATTGTCATTTTTGTATATTTATGGTGTGCGCATATGATGTTTTGATATATGTGGACATTGTAGAATGGCTAAATCAAAGGTGTCAATATTTTTATCAAATCATTTTATTTTCATGATCAGTGCCATTATCAACACAGTAAAAACAGCTAATACATTCTTTAATTATTATGAAAATAGTTATGACCTTGCATACCTCCTGACAGAATCTCAGGGATCCCCACATTTCTAGATACCACACTTCAAGAAGTGCTGCCTAATGAAATTTTCTATGTTATATATTTTTACTACCTTATATTTTATGCAAATATATCATGTGGAAGAACATCGTGAAATCTGATATAACTTTGGGGGACATTTTTAGTGAATAATTATATAAATAACATTGCTACCATGTTTGGGCAGCCATTGCCATGTCCCACCAACATTATGAAAACACCTGGAAGGGAACTTGCCTAGTAATTGCTCTGTGAGCCCTTTACGCCACAGCTACTAAATCATTGTCATTTAAGAATATAATTAGCACATCTCATTAGCTAATGAAGATGATAACCATTAAAATTCTTTACCAATTTATAGTTCCCCCTTTATCACAATTTAACAACAGCGCCATTTCAGGGTAATAACAAAATTGGTTCACAAATGACCCCTACACCAATAAACAAGCAGCACTTTGTATCAAGGAGTAAAGGACTGTTTATTCATTATAGTGCTAATTACTTTACGTAGTGGAGTTGTATTGCTGATGACTTTCCAATGTGATTCAGTCAATACATTCTGAATTATCATTTTTATGTTTGAATTACAAAGCCAAACTACACAGAATATATCTATTTTCTTCAGCAATCCTTAGTTAGAGAACTAAGGATTGTTTATGTAGGGATTATATAATATAAAAAAAATATAACTAAGGATTATATTATATTTATATGATATAGACGTCATTATATTTGATGTCTACATTGCAAGTATTTAAGTAAAGGATGAATAATTATCCATACAAATACACTATAAAAGCATTTCATAAGTAACATGTACTTATTTTAACTCGAAAATGTTCTACTTTTTCAAGCTCCTTATTTATCTAAAAATTCATTTTTACTCTTTTTAATGTGAAATACATATGTATTCATTGAGTATATGAAATAAATGAGTATTTGTTAATATTCTTAAAAGGATAAAATAGAATGAAAATTTGGGTATTACTGAACTAATGAATTTATATTTATCTATTCAAACCAAAAAGTTGAAATATAAATTCATTGATTCCTGATATCATTTTGAGGGTGGATATTTTAGTCATCTAATGCCATTGACAAATTATCATGCTTAAAAAAAGCATTCATTTATCTCATAGTTTCTGTGAATCAGGCTTCAAAAACTGAGTTAGCTGGCTCTCACAAGGCTGAACAATGTGTTGGCTGGGGCTATCATCCCATCTGAGGCTCAAGGTCTTCTCCAAGCTCATTGAACTAGTTGAAAGAATTTAGGTTTTATACTTGTGGTATTCAGTTCCCCATCTTTTTGCTGGCTATTGGCCAGATGTTTCATTCAGCTTCTAGAAGTAGTCCTTAAGTCTTAAACAAAATAATATCTTCTTTTTACAAAGCCAACAGGAGAATCAGCTTCCAGGACAGAGTCTTATATAACATCCCATACTGATAGGCTGACTATCCCATGATATTTTTAGATTTAAGATGATGATATGATACCTGTACAGTAGGGGGTGGGACTCTGCCACCCTCTGATTGGAGCTATTTAAGTCCTTCTGAAATGTAAAATATATTGACTCCTTCCAGGATTCTCCAGAGTCTCATCCCATTATGACATAAGCTGAAATTCCAGAATTTCATTCATGTCTCATTCACTCAAAGTCTAAAAGATAAATTAAGTCCAAATATATATGAGAGGCCTGAATATAATCCATTAAGTAGAGCTCGTAGGGCACAATTCTCCATCTGTGAACCTGTGGAAATAAAGAGACAAGTTATCGGTTTCCCAACACTTTCTTCTTACAACAGTGGGACAGGATTAGGACATTAGTTATAAACAATCTGGTTCAAAAACTGGAAAATGGAAGATAAACAGGGATAACTGCTCCATAACAGTTGTGAAATGTTGGATTTTCTTGATTTCAACCTGGATAAATGGCTTAAGGCTCTTAGTTGAGAAAATCTGTAAACTCTTAATTTCTTGAAGGAGACTTAGCTTGACTAAATGCTCTGATTTTTTTTTTTTAATCTTTCTAAGGTTTTAACTTAAGGTCTTGCAGTCACACCCTCCACTTGTTTTTTAGTGACTAAACATTAATCAGTCATTTTGGACAGGCATCTTTTGCCATCTGGAAATGCCAATAATTTTCAAAATCATCCAGTTCTTCTTTTTTATTTTTCTTTCCTCAACCTCTCTCTCTTCTCTCACATTTACTATAAGGAGCAAGGAGACACCAGGCAGCACTTTTTGGCATTTAGCTATATAGTTGACTCTTCAACAACATGGTATTAGGGGTGCTGATTCTCTGTGTAGTCAAAAATCCATTTAAAATTTTTGATTCCCTAAAAACATAACTATTAATAGCCTGCTGTTGACCAAAAGCCTTACCGACAACACAGAACAGTTGATTAACACATTTTGTATGTTATACATATTATATACTATGTTTTCACAATAAACTAAACTAGAGAAAAGAAAATGTTATTAAGAAAATCATGCAAAAGAGTGCAAGCATGGTGGCTCATGCCTGTAATCCCAGAACTTTGGGAGGCTAAGATGAGAGGATCCCTTCAGGCTAGGAGTTTGAGACTGGCCTGGGCAATATAGTGACACATTGTAGCTACAAAAATTATCTGGGCATGGTGGCACGTGCCTGAAGTCCTAGCTACCTGGGAGGCTAAAAGGATCCATTGAACCTGGGAGTTTGAGGTTGCAGTGATCTATGATGATGCCATTGCACTCTAGTCAGGGGAACAGGAGGAGACCCTGTCTCAAAACAAACAAACCAACAAACAAAATCATACAAAAGAGAAAATATATTTACTGTTCATTAGTGTAAGTGGATCATTGTAAAGGTTTATATCCTCATCATGCTGATGCTAAGCAGGCTGATGAAGAGGAGGAAGAGAAGGGATTGGTCTTGCTTTCTCAGTGGCAGCAGAGGCAGAAGAAAATCTACATATAAGTAACCCATACAGTTCAAACCCATATTTTTCAGCCACCAACTATATATTCAATTTCATCATTTAAAAGCTCTGATTCCCACACAAGCACAGGACACAGTTTTGATAATCTTCTCTCACTCCATAACACCAATCGGTCTCCCTTTTTCTAGTTTTCAGTAACATTCTTCACTTTCTTCTGAAACTTCCCTGACAACATCTTCCAAATTCAGTTTTCTAATAATATGTCCAACGGGATTTAGACTTTCCCTCTTAGGCTTCTTAAAATACTTCCAACTTCCACCAACTTTCTGATTCCAAATCACTTTTTCCCCTTAGGTATTTGTTGCAGCAACACTAAATTTCCAAGTACCACAATCTATATTAGTTTTCTATTCTGGGTAAAAAATTATCACAAAGTTTCCATGGGTCAAGAGTTTGGACATCACTTACTTAGGCCTTCTGCTATGGGTTTCAGAAGCTGAAAACAACTTTTTAATTATTATTATTATTTCAACATATTATGGGGTACAAATTTTTAGGTTACATATATTGCCTTTGACCCACCCAAGTCAGAGCTTCAAGTATGTCCATCTCCCAATTGGTGCTCACCACACCATTAGGTGTGAATACAGCCATCTCCCCTCCCAACTTCCTGACACCTGATGAATGTTACTACTATATGTGCACATAAATGTTGATCAGTTAATAACAATTTGATGGTGAATACATGTAGTGCTTGTTTTTCCATTCTTGTGATACTTCACTTAGTAGAATGGGCTGTAGCTCTATCCAGTATAATGCAAGAAATACTAGATCACCATTGTTTTTTTGGCTGAGTAGTACTCCACTGTATATATACCACATTTTATTAATCCACTCATGTATTGATAGGCACTTGGGTTGTTTCCACATCTTTGCAATTTTGGATTGTGATGCTAAAAAAAAATTCTAGTGTAGATGTATTTTTTATAGAATGTCATTTTTTCCTTTAGGCAGATGCCCAGTAATGGGATTTCTGGATCAAATTGGATTTCTGGATCAAAGTAGTTCTATTTGTTTCTTATAGAGACATTTCTACTTGGATGAACATTTAAACTTCTATCTTTATTTTTCTTTATAGCATTTAGGATGTCCTGATATTTAATATATATTTACCTATTTGAGTATGTATTTTTGTCTCTCTACCCATCTCACCCCCGAAATATAAGTACCATGATTATAGGTGCTTTTCTCTCTTTTGTTTACTGCTATATCCCCAGTACAAATAATAATGTTTGTTATACAATAGATAATCAAGAAAATAGTTGAGTGAACATTCCTATTGACCTGTTTCCAAAGTATTAGAATCTTTTATTTTTCCTTTATAAGTGTCATTTTCATCAGTTTTAAGTTATATATAAAATTATACAGTTACCTAAAGATATGTCAAGCTTATTTTGGCTAATAAGTTCAGGAAATAACAATTCTATTGTCTTTTTCTTTTAGGTTCTGAAGGGTATTGAGTACAGTCTAATGTCACACATTTGCCTCAGTTTTCTTATTTGTTTCTTCTTATTGACTTTTCAACATTAACACTTCAATCTAACTGAAATCATGTTATATACATAAAAAAATACCAATTTTTGTTTAATTTACTCAAATATCTAATTGTCACAATGTCAGAATATACTTTATATTGACTTACAGAACCCCCCTTTATACATATTTTAGTTTATATTGAATTCTGTTTCATGTTTTCTATGCTTATTTTTAATATTCTCTTGGTTTATAAGTACATTAAGTTAAGTACTGAAGTAATAAGATATTTTAATAATAACTTTCATAAACATTTTAGTGTTTTATAAAATCACTACTAATATTTTATATTTTAATATTGACTATATACAAGGTACAATACTAAGTGTTTAAGTAGATTATAATGCTCAAGTTAATACCCAGTTGTCTGGAAGAGGCATATTGTATCTATGTTAATATGTTCAGATGTCAAGGGTTCAGAGAATAAAACTAAATTGCCAAAATCTACATAATTAATAGAAAGTTAAAACTTTAACAGAGACAGTAAAAATTCTAACTGAAATTTCCATCTCAAAATATTATGCCCTCATAAAACAACTAGCAGTTCAAACTTTTCAAAATTTTCCCTCTTCAAAAAATGTATTTGCTATCCAATCTCAGTTACATTTAATGTATAACATAATAAATATATTTTAAGTATGCATAGATTTATAAAGAGGTTTTGTTAAAAGAGGTTTTATATGTTTTTCCCTGCAGGATTCAACCACAGCAACATATAAGAAGAAAAGATATCACCAAACATTCATTAAGTGATTTATAAGGTAAAATTTGTAATCTCCATTATATTTAATATGTTGTAAAATGTCAAAATCTTTGTCATACAGTTTCTCGTAAAGACGTTCTATAGTTATAGTGAACTATGGAGATTTGGCAGGGTAATTTTCTTCTGTGTATTAAAATCACTCTCTAAAATATCTAACTAATTATTTTCTCTAATAAACTATTAAACTTTTTCTCACAGGCACACTTTTCAAATATCATAGGCCCAGCAAAGGGGCATTGACATTGTAACAACTTTTATAGATGTTCCTAAATTTTCTTTAAAGATCCAAATGTAGAAATATGACTCTTCCTGCCTATTAACCATAATTTACCTGTGTAAATCTATTTTATAGGTAAGATTTATTAAAACAAAAGTCCTTGTCTTTGAATAAAATTAATTATAATAGGTATAGATGCTGAAAAGAATAAATGGATAGTACATAATGTATAACTTTTACCATTTTGGTAAGTGATTAATGACATCTGATATACCACTGCTTTGAATAATAAAAAAAATCTACCTGAGTATTTGATTTTCTTATCAAAAGATGAAATATAAGGAAACAAGGAATGAGATCAAATGTATTGTTTTAACTTACTTTGTGTAAAGTATATTTTATCAGACATTCTGGAGAGCTGCCTGAACTTTTTAGGTTAGTATGCATATATCTTATTAAATCCTCATCATTTATGTCAATGGAAAGGATTAAATGCTATTTCAAACCTTAGATATGTTCAAAGTTAAATCTGTTTCATACAATGTGCTTGTTATTATTTTTGAAAGTCAACTTTAAATATGGATCTGCTCTTTTGATAATGTTAAATGTATATACTTGGCCATTTGTGTATATTCTCTTTAAATAATTCTATTTAGATCCTTTGCTCATGTTTAATAGCATTTTTTGATTTTTTCCTATTGACTTCTTGAAGCTCCATATATATTCCAGATATTAATCCCTTGTCAGATTGTAGTTTGCAAATATTTTATCTCATTCTGTGGGTTTTCTCTTTACATTGTGTTTCCTTTGCTGTGCAGAAGGCTTTTAGCTTGATGTGGTCCAATTTTTCCTTGGTTGCCTGTGCTTTGACAGTATTACTAAAGAAATCATCGTCCAGCTCATGGTCCTGAAGCATTTCCGTATGTTTTCTTTTAGTAGTTTCATAGATTGAGGTCTTAATATGGCTGAGATATGGGTCTAGTTTGATTCTTCTGTGTGTTATTAGTTATCAGAGTAAGGTAAATCAAAACCACAATGAGATATAATCTCACCCCAGTTAAAATGGTGTTTATCTAAAGACAAACAATAATGAATGCTGATGAGGATATGGAGAAAGGGGAGCCCTCATACATTGTTGGTGGGCATGTAAATTAGTGCAACCACTGTGGATAATAGTATGGAGGTTTCCAAAAAAATTAAAAATAATACTATAATAAGACTTACCAAAGCTAATGCTGGTATGTATCCAAAGGAGAGGAAATCAGCATATCAAAAGGATATCTGAACTCCCATGTTTATTGATGCAGTATTCACAATGTCCAAGAGTGGGATCAGCCTAAGTATCCATCAACAGATGACTGGATGATAAAAATTGTGACACATACACACAGTGGAATATTACACATTCACAAAAAGATGAAATCCTGTCATTTTCAACAACTGGAGAACATTATGTTAAGTGAAATAAGCCAAGCACAGAAAGATGAACCTCATGTGTTCTCACTTATATGTAGAAAATAAATATTAAAACAGTTGATTTCATGGAAGCAGAGGGTTGATCTGATGATTACAGAGGCTGAGAAGGGTAACAGGGAGTGGGGCATAAATTGGGGATTGTTAATGGGAACAAAAATCTAGTTAATTAGCTAGAATAAGCAACAATTGATAACACAACAAAGTGACTATGATCAGCGATAAGTTAGGGCATACTTTAAAATAACTAAAAGTGTGGAGTTGGAATGTTCTAACACAAAGAAAAGATAAATGCCTGAGTTGATGGATACCAAAATTATTCTAATTTGATTAATCCACATTGTATGCTTATATCGAAACATCATATGCACCCTATAAATATATACAACTCTTATGTCCCCATAATAATTATAAATTTAAAAAATTTACAACATAAATAAATAAAATGCTAATACACATTGTTGAATTGTTCCCCCAAAGTTAATTGTAGCAATTTACACTCCTAAAAGAAAATTCAAAGCAACAACAAAACTAAACCAAATTGTGTTCCATTAAGTCAAAGATATAAGCCCACACAGTTTTCCAGTTTAGTTACCTCCTGCTTCATTCCCTCCACCTGTGTGTTTCCTCAGTCCTCCTAAGTATACTCCAACCTTGATTACATTGGAAACTCTTAGCAAAGTTGAATTTTTATTTCACACAGGCTGAGAGCATATCCTTGTTGTAAACACATTTTTTTGTTGTTGATGTTTACAAATGTATTTTTGGAGGCAGGAATACATAGAAGTAAAAGCAAATAAGATATGAAAACCATGTTATGAAAGATTTTTTTGGATACATGGTTTAATGATCTTACTAAATCACTTTATTATGAATAAGCACAACTTTACCTATTGCTGTGAGCATACTTCATCATTATAGGAAAAACAAAGTGGCTTTGTAAATATCTGTATGTTTGTGAAAAAATTCACATCAATTTTTATGTCCTAGGATACAAATTAAAAATGCGTAACTTTGGACATTGAAATATTAAGACATAATGTATTATTAAATTATTTATAATGTATAAATTTTATAACACTTTCCTTAAGTTTGTAGGTAATTATAGACAGAATTATTCTAACATTGAATCATTTATTCTGCATGTTGGAGCAAAGTTTCGTAGCCCAATTTTAGAAAGGGTTACAGTAGAGGTTGTAGAACATCACAAATTTTATCTTACAAGGTAAAGCTAATTACACTTTTAATGTTACCCAATGTTTCCATGGCTTTAGGTCACATTCACACAGAGTTCTTTGCAATGTAAAGAGGAAGAATATTATACTGTTCACCTGCTAAATTTAATCTGAATACATTTGCCAGACTCCAACTTATTAAAACATTAAAAAAAGAGCGAGAGAAAGAAAAAAGAGAGCTGGAAGAAGACATTTTACCTTGTCTTTGTAATTGAGCCCTAACCATGTTTTATATTGAGTTTGTATTAAATTCTACTTAAGATTTGGCTCTTCTACAACATTCTTCAAATGCTATTGTAAAATATAACATTTGTGGACTTAAATATCAAGACAATTTAATGAGTAAAGACAGACTTGGGATTAATATCCTTGAAAAAGGAAATTTTTCTACTACATTAGTTAGTAGTGTTTGTAATTTTCAACTCAATTTACATTTTTTAAAATTTTTGGTTTAAAGTCAGCAGTATCCTAAGTGGAGGATATAGGCTAAACATTTCAGAAGTATGTTCATATTCTACTTTTCCTCTATAATTTATAATAGTAAACTTTTCATCAAAATTTTCTTCAGATTTTTCAAGAAAACATATTTCCACTTTAATGATTAACTTACTTTTATAATAGAATGCAAAATATGTTTATTGAGTTTTAATCAAGTAGAACCATAAACTGCATTTGTGTATAGAAATATGTAAGAGATTGTGTAATTCTGTAGTCATAAATATTTAATGTATCTAGTAAGTGCTTTGTGTTTATAAACTCATTTACTCCTCAAAATGAATCAGTGATATTGTGTGATTATTACTTTTCAGAAGAACTGTGTATAAGATTGAAATGGTGTGAATTTATAAAACTTTAGTTTAATTTTTGATTTATAATTTATTCTGAGGGAAAAGATTGATTTATTTTTCAACTCCTAGCCCCTCTATTTATTTTTGTATAGCAATTGAAGCAACACAATTAATTATATAAAGTTTAATGTTTGCTTACATTTATATTCTTAATTAAAGGGTAGTAAAATTTGTCAAATATTGTTCAACAAGCTGCATGGGGTGTCTACCTGCAGGTCACCCAGGATTGACTTGCTTGTCTGTGTATGCTTTGAACTGGCAAAAACTCTGGTTTCTAGTTACAGTTGTTGAGATGTATATATTCTGTTTCATAAAGAAGTAATTCTGGAAATGGGCTTCAGGGAGCTTTCTCTTAGATGAATAAGTAGCCCTCAACCCTTTCATTGCTGTTGCTGCTCTTTTGGCTCCAGGAGTCAATCGCAAGGAGAGTTTGTACTGTGCTTCTGGTTTGAACATTTTTCTCTTGTCATGTAGCCATGGTAGATTTATAAGCACTTGTTATTCTCTGGGGGATAGAATCAGGCTGACAGTTTGCGAGAAAGAATGTGATTACGTACTTTCAAGTTTCTTGCACATTTGTTGATGAACAGCATTATTCATGTTACTTAAAGTCAAACATCTCTTTCACTTACTCAACAGTGTCAGCTATTTGAAATATTTCTCATTGAGGAAATAACCCGAATTCACTTTGCAGTAAATCTATCACTTCAATATTTCAAATCTCAACAAAATCTTCAATTTCTTCCAAAAATAACCTCAAGAGATATTTTTATAAAACTCAGTGATCACACACTTCATGTTTAATTTACAAAAATCAGTGGAAAACTAGTGTGTATTTTATGAATAAATAATTATTTGTATTTTCTTGGAAGAGTATGAAGTAGAAGAATTATTTGTCTGTTATAAAAATGTGAATTAATATGTGGAAGTATAATGTCTTTTTTCAGCTAATTGTAAAGTTTCCCTTACACATCCTTGTTTCTAACTTTCCACTTTAATTAACATTTTTGTCTGTTTTCCTATTATTAATTACCTAAGAACCCTATATGTATTATCGAAAAGTCAGAGGGCCTAAATACTTTGTCTTAAACTATTCACTTATTAGAGAATGCCAAGTACTTTTTACCTATTCTGCTATCTTCACAAATGTAATTAACCATATTGAAGAAAGTGTCATCTTATTATATATATATGTATATATATATTAAAATATACATATATATTCTACCTTTCTACCTACCCTATTGTGTCCCCCTCTCGCCAGGATTAAGTAGTGTTACTTGGTATAAAATATATTAGTAAATATTTATTGAATTGAACTAAAGGAGGAAAGTAGTAAAGGGCCAATTTAATAGAATATATCTCCAAAAATACACATAGAGGCACCAGAAGGGCTGATTTGATGGGGGTTCAGGGAGGAATGGAATCTTGACTCTTAATCCATTTGTTTGTATGAACTAGTTTACCAGATTAACAGAATATTAGGTTGGGTGGTGGGGCAGGCATTGATTGTGACGGAATGTACTATATGGCTTTAGTACATGAGGAGAGGAGGAGAAAACTAGAAGGGAGGATGTCTGGTGCTGAGCTGGGTAACCTGCTATTTGAGCTTTCCATGATTAAAGAAAGATTTTCCAAATGCCAGGCATTTTCATTTTTTGCATGTAAAATATCAGATACCCACTCTAAACAAGTTATTATGTGATGGGGACATACAATTTCATTTAATATTTACAATAATCCAATTAAACAGACATTATATCTATTTTACTGATGATGAAAATAACCTTGATTGATTGTGAGTCATTCAACCATTGGGAAGGTGGGGGTCAACATGTTATTATTCAACTAGATGTGCAGCATGTTCAAGATGGTCTGGGAATTAGAGCTCTTGGTTTCTTTTTCATTCTGGTTACATGATTTTCTTTGAATTTTACTTCCTGCTTTCCTTCAAGTAAAATGTTAGAATTCTTATTTCAAATCCCTTCAAGGCATTTCAGGGTTTTTTTTGTTTTTATACATTTTTTTTCTGTCTAGAATTTTTATACCTTTCATCATATTCTCAAGGGATCTGGGACTAAAAAGGGTTTTGAGTAAATAAAAACAACAACAAAGGGACATCCAAAAATCATACTGAAATATGGATCATTTGGAAAACACAGCTGTGTTTGTAAGTAATTTCCTAATTAAAGTATGCAATACTTGATATACACAAATAATGAATAGTCACCTGAGTAAAGCTTGTGCAAACTGAGAGGGAATTTTTATAAGGCAGTTTTATAAAAGGATACTGTGGCTTCTGTACCTATCTCTGACTTAATTTCTATGTGTTTAATTTGATATTTTATAGAATTAATTCAAGGCCAAACTGTATAGTAAGCATCTGTATGTATCTACTGCCTTTTGGGTTTAGCACCAGTTTATGAACATAAACCTGATATTTTTCCATAATTCCATTTACTGCGGCTTCACCTTCCCCAACTTTTGATAGTCATTTTCCAACTCGCCATCAACCCTCCCCTCCATTAAAACAAGGACAACAACAATCACAGCATCACAACTTCACTGTGCTGTTTTTTCTGTTAAGTTCTTGTAAACCAAAATAGTAGTGACATTAGCTATTGCTACATTAGCTATCTATAACTCCCTTCTGAAACATGTGCTGTAATTCAGTTAAAATTCAGAAAGTAACTGCCCAGGAGTGAACCAAATACTGAGTATTTCTGTGCTACCGCAGACCTATGAATGTTTTTATTGTGTGTTGTATGTATGTGTGTGTTTTATATGTAGTGTAGATGTGTTTAAATAAGGGACAGTGATCTATCTCAAGTCATAGTATTCAAACTTCTGAGAATTTTTGAGTAATTACAATGTCAAGCATTGTTCCCAGCACTGTGATGTAACTTAGTTACCTTTCTTAGTGTTCTTAATAACCTATGAATAATAAGGTAGGTGTTACTATCCCCATTTCTTTGGAGATGAATTTAGTAAACATCTCAATCTAAATTAAGTAGGTATTCACACTCAGTTTTTCTGGTTATAATTCTAGAACTTTCTCTTGTATCACAACTGGCCTGTTTGACAACTATTCTTTCTGCCTTTCCCTCTGCTGTGATTTCTTTTGTACATCAGAAAAATAAATTGTTTTGGTAACATTTATTCTTGGATTCAAGTCCAGGCATATTTATGGGGAATAAAAATGATTTAGAACCTCTTTTGATACAGCTTCACTTGTTTCAAACTAGAATGCACTACACCATAATATGCTATGTATTTCAACATTATTGAAGAAATACTATATACAGATTGTTTCCTAGGAAGGTAAAATAAAGTATGGAACCGATTTTAGTGTAAACATAGGTTTTATTTATTAAGCCTGCTCTGCAAGGACAAGAAAAGCACTTATGCAGAATTGAAGACACATCTACTAACAAATGGTTGTTCAGTTCTGATTTAAGGCACTCTTGGGTACCAGTAAATCACGTAAGGAGAGACCAAGTCAAATATAAGACATTTAAGTTCTGAGGTTTGTTGTCAACTGTTGCTTTACACAGTTAAACTCAGACATTAAATCTGTTGCTTAAAGGCTGAATAAATTAAAGAAAAAAACAGGTTTTTTGTATATGTTTGCTTGTGCTTATTTCTCTCTCCTCCCTCCCTCCCTCCCTCTCTCTCTCTCTCTCTCTCTCTCTCTCTCTCTTTCTGTCTTTGATTCATGAGATTGATTCACTTGGTCCTTTATTTATCTTACTAGGACATAATTTCCCAAAGTTGGTATAGAAAAAGAGGACAAGTGAAAAAATGTATATGATAATAAATGTGTGAAATCATGTACAATTCAAAGAAATATTTTTTAAAGTTTTAAAAATCATAAATGTCAAGAAAACATGTAGGTTTTGCATTTATTTATCATAAACAAGCTTATCTTCTCACAGTTTAGATCATGAAATCTTGTCAATTTCTTAGGCTTACATTATTTAATGAATTTTATAAAAACTATGAGTAACTGAGATTTTCTAATAATTTTGGAAGTAGAAAATATATTTAAATATGTTTTGGTTGTTCTTTTCTGTGGTGGCAATGATGAGGCTAGTTTAATGGAGGCATATGGGCCCAGGACATTGAGTACAAAATGACAAGTCTTACAATCTCCCAAAAGAATTCATTACAGTTGTTGAGATGTATTGTGACTTTTCCGGCTACAAACATTCGAGTACAGATGTCTTTTTTATAGAATGTCTTATTTTCTTTGGGTAGATGCCCAGTAATGGGATTGCTGGATCAAATGGTAGTTCTACTTGTAGTTCTTTGAGATATCTCCGTTATTACTTTCCACAGAGGTTGTACTAGTTTGCAGTCCCACCAGCAGTGTGTGAGAGTGTTCCTATCTCTCCACATCCATGCCAACATTTATTGTTTTGGGACTTTTTGATAAAGGCCATTCTCACTGAAGATAAGTGATATCTCATTGTAGTTTTGATTTGCATTCCCTGATGATTAGGGAAGTTTAGCATTTTTTTCATATGCTTCTTGGCCATTAGTCTGTCTTCTTTTGAAAAGTTTCTGCTCATGTCCTTTGCCCACTTTTTAATGGGGTTGTTTGATTTTTTTTCTTATTGATTTTTCTGAGTTTTATATAGATTCTAGTTATCAGCCCTTTATCAGATGAGTAGCATGTGAATACTTTCTACCATTCTGTGCATTGTCTATTTGCTCTGATGATTGTTTCCTTGACTGTGCTGAAGCCTTTGATCAGGTCTCATTTATTTATTTTTGTTGCTGTGATTGTGTTTGGGGTATTCTCCATAAATTATTTGCCTAGGTCAATGTCTATAAAAGTTTTTCTGGCATTTTCTTCTATAATTCTTATAGTTTCATGCCTTAGATTTAAATCTGTTATCCACCATGAGTTGATTTATGTGAGAGGTGCAGATACTGTTTCAGTCTTCTACATGTAGCTATCCAAATTTCCCAAAATTGTAGTATTTGATTTGCTAACATGTTGTTTGGAACTGTTGTATTTATGTTGTAACATCTTATCTGGTTTCTGTGTCAAGGTAATGCTTGTATCATAGAATGAAACGTGAAATAGTTTCTCCTTTTCAATTTCATGGAAGAGTTAGCATAGAATTTGTTTGATTTCTTCTTAAAATATTTGGAAGAATTAACTAGTGAAACCATCTGTGTCTGGGTTTTCTTTGTTGTACTTTTTAAATACAAATTCAATTTGTTTAAAGATATTGGGCTAGTAAGTTTCTCAAATTCTTCTTCAGTGAGCTTTGGGAGTTTTTGTCTTTCATGAAATTTGTCCATGTAATAAAAATAGGTAAATTAACATAATTATGTATAATGCATCTTTATTATCTTTTTAATAACTTCAGTGATGTCATTCTCTCATTCTTGATAGTGGAATTTGTGACTTGGCTCTCTTTACTCTTGTTAGTAGAATTGTATTATGAAGAAAGTGTTGATTGCTTTAACCTTTGAGAAATAATATTTGTAGGTATAGAATTGTTGGTTGGCTCTTTTTCTTTCAGTACTTTAAAGATATTCCTTTTCTGCCTTATAATTGAAAAAGTCTCTGACAAGAAATGTTTTGTCTTCCTTCTCATTGTTCCTCTGCACTTAACATGTCTGTTTCATCTGACTGCTTCTATTTTGTTATCTTTTTTCTGTGTTTTCCACAATTTTATTGTATAATTTTGCTGGGCTTACCTGCATTCTCTTTGCAAAGCAATGCAGACTGGAATCTCAAGCTGCAGTTTTTCTTCATGTTTCTTGTGGCTGGGATATGTTGAAACTCTTCATCTGTGATTTTGTAATTTTCATCAAATTCAGAAACTTTTTGCTTTTGTTCCTTCAAATATTATTGTCTCTGCTCTCCCTATGATTTTGGGATTTCAATTACATGTACAGTAAGCTGACTGAAGTCATTCTGAAGATTGTTTTTTTATATTTTGTTTTTTCTGTGTAAATTTGACATTTTTCTTAGTAGTTTAGGCTGCTATAGCAAATTGTCACAGGTGGGTGACTTAAACAATGGATATTTCCTTCTCACAGTTTTGGAGCAGGAAAAGTCCCAGATTAAGGCTCCAGCAGATCTGGTATCTCTGCAGGGCTGAGTTTATAGACAATCATCTTCTCATTTTATCCTTACATTGTAGAGAACAGAAAGAAACATCATACTCTTGTTTCTCTTCTTTTAAGGGCATTAACCCCATGCTTGGAAATCTGAAAAACTGGTTAAGAAAAATTGAGAATTTGATGGGTAGAATTAGACTATGATGAGTACAAATGCCAGAGAGATAACTGGAGTTAAGAATTAGAGAAGAATAAAAAAACAAGCACCACATGTACTCACCATCAAATTGGTATTAACTGATCAACACATATGTACACATATAGTAGTAGCATTCACTGGGGTTGGGCAGGTGGGGGGATGAGGGGATGAGTATATTCACAGCTAATGGGTGCAGTGTGCACCATCTGGGGGATGAACATGCTTAAAGCTCTGATTCAGGCGGGGCAAAGGCAGTATATGTAACCTAAACCTTGGTATTCCCATAATATGCTGACATTATAAAAAAGAAAAAAAAAGAATTAGAAGGAATATAACACAAAAATATTCAAAGATAAAATAGATAAGGATTAAGCCTAGGTATTTATGAGTTGCTTAGACAATCCTGCTTAGCTGAGCTAGGTAACCTTATTTAAGCTGAGGTAGCTCAAGCGTATGTGGACATCCAATGGGTTCTTTAGTCAGACTCCGGCTCGTGTATGATTGCCTCAGTTGCAAAGACTCCTTTTTGCTCTACATATTTTCTTATACCCTGGTAGTATGATAGGCTTGTTCTTATGGTAGATGCACTTTTGAGAGAGCAAGGAGAGAAAGAGAGAGAGAGAGTAAAAGAAATTGAAAGAAGAGAAGTGCTTAAAGACTTTTGAAACCTAAGTCATATCTGAAATGACATAACTGCTAATATATTTCATGGACCAAAATAGACTCTAAGCCAGATCTAGTTCAAGAGGTGAATAAATAGACTTCACATTTTGACAGGGAACAGTGTAAAAGTACAATGTGATGATAAGGATTTGGAGGGAGAAGAGAATTATATTCATGTTTGCAATCGATCACTAGCATTTTTTATTTTAATTTAATTTTTTCTAGACAGAGTTTCACTGTTACCCAGGCTAGAGTGCAGTGATGCAATCAGAGCTCACTGCAACCTCAAACTCCCAGGCTCAAGCTATCCATCTCCCTCAGACTCCAAAGTAGCTGGGACTATAGGTATATGCCAGCATACCCAGCTCTCTAAGATTTTTCAGAATAGTTAAACAAAACAAAGAACAAACAAATGTGATATGAAAATTGTGAAAAAATTACCAAGATTCTTTAATGCAGTAAAGAAAACAAATTCATTTATCTCTCTATATATTATACTACATATATGTAAATTATATATTTTTATATAGAGAGAGTAAAAACCATACTGAAAATCAAACAAAAATAAATTCTTAAAAATAATCTATAAATAAAGACATTACATACAATGAATAGTAAATATTTCATTAAAAATGAAAGAAAAGACAATAGATTATTTATAGTGCTAATGGGTTATATCTGTGAATATAGAATATCCATCTAGCTAACATATCATTAACGAGCAAAAGAGAAATAGATAAAATTTTCAAATAGTTTTGCTATGATATTCTTACTAAAAAAACCTGAAAATATTGAAGTAGAAGGAAAGCAAGATACAAACTAATTCAACTCATAAACTTATGAATGAGCATGGATTGTAAAATACATTAAAATATAGTTTTACTAATATGTAAATGTATAATGCTAATATCATATATAAAATATGCATTATTTTATATACACATATATGCACATACATTTAGAGACACAGGAAAAGTAGATAGAACTGAAGTTTAGGTAATAATAATATGAAGGACAAATAGGAAAATGACTATAGGAAAATGTTTCCATGACTATAGGAAAATGTTCTAAGTTTCTGAGAAGGAGAATAGAGATATTAACTTCAGGATATTTAAAGTCGGATGGTTAATTTCATTTCAACCTGTTTATGTGTTATTGGTATCTATAATCTGTATATTAATTTCTACTGCAGGATCTAGTTGATTATTTGACAACTGCATACAAGGTCATATAAAATATGGCCTTCCCAAATTAAAATGCAGTACAGTTTCTAAAATTCAGAATTACAAAGACAGTAGTTTCATATTTCCCAGCGTAAGGTCTTTGTTTTTTTTGGAGTGAGTAATAAATGCAGCATATGTGGTTAAAGACCACTTTCACCTATTACAAAAACAATATAGACCATTTCAAAATAAAGGTTTTATTTTTGCTATCTTTTCATCTTAAAAAATTTGCCTTCATATTTCTGTAGGATATATCAATGTGGCATGTCTTTGTTTCAATATATTAATAACTTATTCATATAAGTCAGAAGCAAACTATTCCATTTGGCATAGTGACCTCTACAAGGAAAAAAGAATGACTGTTGATGGTAAAAACAGCAAAGGAGACAGAAGTGTTTGAAATTGCTTAGAGAATAAACAACTTCAAAAATATGCAGGCGCAGATCCTATACTAACTAAAAATAACTTTAATCACATTTTGGCAAAGCCCTTATTAACTATAATTTAAAGTTAGACAGTGATTTGGTTTCTTTCCTTTCTTTTCCAATATCTCATAGTTATGTATGTATTGTAGTTATGTTTATTTCAATAAGTAGGTTTAGCTTATCACTTGAAGAACTCATTGCCTGAGGATTTAAGTTCATAAAATAATGAAACCTATAGATCATTTGTGACAGTAAGAAAAATCATAAAATTCAATCCTCAAATTGCCTTCTCTTAGCTTCAGTCTACAAGCAAAGGTCACCGAGAGAGCTCTTCTTAAAAACAAAACAAAACAACCTAAAAACTAAAACAAAATGCAAAGAATGAAAGCCTCTTTTAAATCAATTTAGAATTTCTTTGTTTTGATATTTAGTCTTAAGGACAGTGAAGTTTGTGTGTTTATGTTTGGCAAAACAAACTCAGAAGAGTTTAGTATTTTTTAAGCTACAATATTATTAATTTTTATGCTTTACATCCATTCTAGTGTCTATTATTTTTAACAATAGAATTCTATTGATGTGGCTTAAGAAGTTACTATTGCTTTAACTTTAATTTTTATTATATAGCCATAAATGCATTAAAATTGTGATGTTGAAAAAGGTTTATTGTTTTAATCTGAAATAAATAAGCCAAAATGATTTTATTTATTATTCAATAATCATTAATCTACAAGTCAGAACACATTGTTTTGCTACTGAGTCTTTGCAGACTACATACTACCATAGAGCTTATTTCAAGATTTGCAAATGATGGAGTTATCTAGTGATTTCTATGGTGATTTCAACCAACTTGTTTGAGCCCGTTATGAATTTTTCTGAATTTTGATCATTCAATTATTGCTAGAGGGAACTAAACTTTCTAAAGTTTGATTTGGATTTTTTTCCCTATTTCAATGGATTTTCAGGGTAGAAAAATATTTTTTGTAACACAGCTGAATTGTATAATGCTGAAGTTAGTGCTTTTATTGTACGCGTCACCAGAATAGTATACATGGTACCCATTAATTAATTTTTGATCCCTCACCCCCTCTAATTCTCCCCACTTCTTAGTTTCCAATGTTCATTACACCACTTTATGATTGTATATACCAATTGTTGAGCTCTCACTTATCAGTGAGAACATGTGCTATTTGATTTTCCATTCCTAAAATACTTCACGGAGGATAATGTTTTACAGTTGAATCCAAATTGCTGTGAACTGCATTATTTCATTCCTTTTTATGGAGTTACAGAATTATAAACTTTGATTACTTATTATACAGATTTGGTTTAAAGTTTGTAAAGAAGAGTTATTTTGTATATAAAAGAGATTTCAACAAATGACATCAGTGGCCACGGATAAATAGAACTCATTATCACACCTACCAAGGCCAAGAAACAATCTGAATATAATTCAAATAACTTCTTGTGCCCTGTGTCACAGACCTCCTGTAAAAAACATTGAATAATCATTTCACACAAATGACAGTTTTGACACTAATATATTTTGTATCTCCTTTTCTTCTTTCTGTATACCTTTTTAAAATCATATCTGTATCATTACTCCAGCAAAGTTTTAGGCTGCTAAAAATGTTTAATTATTTCTCTCTTGTATTTGTTCAGAGAAATGAGATGATAATAATAATGATAATAATATCCATACAGGCACATATATGAAATGAAGATATATGTGCGACATGGGAACAAAATAAGCATTAGAAAGAGCCAAATAGATTAATAAGGTTAATATGATAATCATCATTCAGCAATAGAAAACTAGAGTTTATTTTATTTGTAACCGACAAGAAGGTTTAGGCAAAACTAAATATATTAGGAGGAACAGTTTCTCTGGTACCTAAGACAGAAATATTGAATCATTATATGATTGAATGTCTTAGGAATAGGGGAAATTATATTTTGAGAATGTATTTTAAAGTGTTAGCATTTTCTAGCACAGAGTGATTAATTCCAACTTCTAAAGAATTTAGTGGGTGATTACAGATCTAATCCCAGATTCCCTGGTTCCTCGTGTAGTGGATCTTTTAGTACCTCACCCTGACCTACAAATGAACTAATGTTATGCATCTACAATTAGTAGCAGAGACATGAACAGAAAGTATTATTCCTGATGAATGGAACATCATGCAACCTGAATCGTAAAGAATTTTAATGTCTAATGAATTTAGAAAAATTCATCAGTTCTATTTCCTATTCCTTAAATACAAAATGAGTTTGATCCTCAAAAAATGGATGGTTATAACTGCATTGCCTGGAAACTAACCAGACTGTATCCTTATTCAGAGCTAAGTGCTGCAAATAATATACCTTAATATGGTGGATTCTACAGAAAATAAATAATGAAAATAACACTGTAATCATATTATTAATTTATAATACTTCTCTCAAAACAGAATTTGGGACACTATGTGAGGAACAAACAAAAAATTATACAGTCTGGGCTCTTTGCCCAGAAGTACAACCACACAAAAATAAACATAACTAAGGGAGGCAGAAAGAATCTAGTCCAAAGAAAAGAGAGTTTGAGGGGCAGGGGGAAAGAAGAAGAAGAAGAAGAAATACTGAATTTAAAAAGTAAATGCTATAATTAAAACTATTAGTAAATCTGATATAATGTATTTGTATATTATCCATAGGAAATAAGAGATATGGTTACTGAAACAGAAAAATAACTATCTTAATAAAAATAAACAATTCTAGGATAACCTATTTAGTGTAAAAATAAAGACTTATTTTTGATACCCAAAAGTATCAATAATAGAGTAAACATTGTTAAATTCCTGGCTTTGCCTTGTAACTTAAATAATCCCTTATCTTCTATGAGAAAGCTTGGGGAAAAGATATTCCCACTATGCTAATTATAATCAGTACATGTTTTAAACTTGTGGAGTTTGTGAGCATTGAGAATATTCAATGAAACAAAACATTAAGTTTCTTAAGTGAGGTTTATGTCAAGTACACAACACATTAATAAGAATATTTTGCTTAATTCAGTAAACAACATGTGACCCCAACATTTTAATCAACAATCTGATGTTGCTGATATGTTATCTAATATATATGTGTACATAAAATCAAGGCTTCAGTGTCTTGATGGTCTTTTAATGTGCTCTGGATATATTCTTTCCCATATTACTATTGGCATCATCATATGGCATAGAAAATGAAGTACCAAAGCCATCCATAACTACAAAATATATTGGTCAACTATCAGACAATTTATCATTCAATGTCTAGAATTGTACATAAATATAAATTGACTTTACTTAAACCACCTTACGTGCACATCCTACATCAGAGCCTGTGACTATACTGCTGATATGAAAGACTATTGTCTAACCTGCTACTGTCAAGATGAGGGTATTAGCAAATAGTATTTTATTGAGTATATATACCACATTTTCTTTATCCATTTACCATTGATGGACACAAAAAAGAAAGAAATCCTGTCATTTGCTTCAAAGTGGATGAGCCTGGAGAACCTTATGTTAAGTAAAATAAGCCAGGCACAAAAAGACAAACACCACATGTTCTCACTTATATGTGGAATCTAAAACAGTTAATCTCATGAAGGAGAGAGTAGATTGGTGTTTAACAGGGACAGGGAGGGAAGTTGGAGAAATGTTGGTCAATGGATACAAAATTTCAGTTACACACCAGGAATAAGTTCAGGAGATCTACTATATATAACACAATGAATACAGTTAATACCAATATATTATATGCTCAGAGAATGGATTTTTAAGTTCCCTCACTACATAAAAATTATAACTATGTTTGGTACTGTATATGTTCATGAGCTAGATTGAGATATTCCACACTGAATATATACTTCAAAACATCATGTTGTATAGAATAAATACATACAATTTTACATGTCAATTAAAGAAAAAATAAGTAGAAGATTTTGAAGGCAGCTAAACCATTAAACTCACTCTGGACACACAGTCTTTCTAGTCTATATTGAAGACAATTTTTTTTTAGCCAAATTTAAGGATCAGGGAGAATGCCACATTGCCAGAGCGGAGGACAGGATGAGAAGAAAGATGAGTTTAACATATTGAGAAGAAATGACCAAAAAGGTAAAAAGAAAACAAACAAAACCCCACAACTTTTGATATTAAAGCCAAGGACATGAGTGTTTCCAGTAAAGGAAGCTGGTCAATATTGTCAAATATGGTAGAAAAGTCAAGAAAGATATGTGGTTGAAACACATTGGATTTGACATGAAGAAATTATTAGACGATATTTGAAAAGAAATGTGAACTGAATAGTGAAGATGTTCAGTCATACTGCAATAGATTGTGGAGCAGACAGAAAATGTAATATAAGGAATGATGTCAAAGGTAGGAAATAGAGAAAAAGCTGCAGAAAAAATGTGGGACTAAGGTTTGTGTTGACATACTAGGTTAGACAGAAGAGAACTGAATACATTTAAAAACAGAGGAAAAAAAGTATTTTTCATATTTCTGAGCTGTGAAAGAAAATTATTCAAAATATAATAGAATGATCAATTTTATTTTTATTTTTTTATTTTAGCATATTATGGGGGTACAAGTGTTAAGGTTACATGTATTGCCCATGTCCCCCTCCCCCCTCGAATAAGAGCTTCAAGCATGTCCATCCCCCAAACGTTGCACATCTTACTCATTGTGGTTGTATATACTCCTCCCCTCCTCCATCCTCCCACCCTCCTGACACCCGATAAATGTTATTCCTATATGTCCATTTAGGTGTTGATCCGTTAATACCAATTTGCTGGTGAGTACATGTGGTGCTGTTTTTTCCATTCTTGAGATACTTCGCTTAGTAGAATGGGTTCCAGCTCTATCCAGGAATATACAAGAGGTGCTATATCAGCATTATTTCTTAAAGCTGAGTAGTATTCCATGGTATACATATACCACTCATGATATACATATACCACTTTATTAGTCCACTCATGAATTGATGGACACTAAAAGTCACTTTATGAAAAAGACACCTGCACTCGAATGTTTATAGCAGCACAATTCACAATTGCAAAGCTACAGAATGATCAATTTTAAAAAAGATGTTTGTGAAGGACACAAGGATTGATTTTGTGAACTCTATGAAATAAAGCACAGTCACATGCTAGTCATGCTGGATTAGAGCATTTCTGGAAAGTAGAAGAGTATTGAAATAAACTCTGGGAGCAATTGGACAAAAATATGTCTAGAGAAATGAAATATTTCCACACAATTTTGAGAGCAAAGGTGATATTGGAAACCATAGATTTGCAAATGGACGCTCTTCTGAATTTTTGTGATTTTTATCAATTATGATAGGAAGTCCTGGTGTAGGAGTTACAGAATTAAAATATTGATTACCTTAAGTATCATGCAAGGGGGGAGAGGGACAAAATAGCATTAGTATGTTGATGATATTGGCAACAGTGGAGTTGGGTCTCACCAATTATGGAATTTGATGTGGATGAAAAAGGAAGGGAAAGTAGAAGAGCTACTGTATTTGGAGGAAGCAGATGGGTCAAGAGAACAGAATAGGAATAAGAGAACATTCACACTGGGAAGAATAGAAATGAAGTCCTTGACTATTACTAATGTTTAGACAGTGATTTGGATATAATTGTTTCGAGCACTTAGTGGCAATTAAGAAAAGACTATGCTGATGTGTGTTTGTGGAGAAGTGTGGTGGAGCTGGTTATTTGGTTAAAATCAAGAGACTGAGGACAGATGCATCACAGAGCACAGAGTAGCAGTGGATTATAAGGAAACATCATGATAGGACAGTTTCAGTGGGTTCTCAGGGTAGAAGCCAGAGAATGATGAGTAAATGGGGAGTTAAGAGTTACATATATCAAAAAAAAAATTCTTAGAGAAGAAAAGAACAGATAAATAGTGGAAGATAGGGAAGGTGCAAAATGAAAAATAAAAAAAAAATTTTGTTTGTTTATTTGTTGGCATGAATAGTCCCAGGCCCAAGGGGATACCATCAAATTGCTAGTGATAAGGATGGTTGAATATTTAGAGAAGATATAGTTTAAATGATTGGACAGGATAGTAAAGAACAGAGACCAGAAGCATCTCCAAAGGAAGGAATAGCATTTGTAGGAGAAGGAAGGTACGTCATGAGATCTTGAAAGAGATGACATTATTTTCCCACATAGGAAATATTTACTGATCTGTTTATGCAATATATTTACTCATTTAATATCACTACCCTAACTTTAGGATTTCATCATATATTCTCATAACACATCACATGTATTGTAAGTTTTAATATTATGGTGCCTGTATATCTTGTCTCTCTATTAGTATTAGAAGTTTAATGAAAGAAGTACCATAGAATGGATCAATACTTTTAAAATTTCCAAAGTGTATATTACTATGTTTTATATATTAGATGTTTTATAAATGCTTAAAATATTATAAATAGTTTAGTATCAAAAAGAAACATTATACATTCATATTTGATTGATGGATTTAACTTTTTATGTGTACATTAAGTACAGAAATTAAATGGCTAGTTAAAAAATATGTAGTATCACTCTATTGGTTTCTTTTAAAATAGACTCAAGACTAATATTTAACTTAGGATAATTTATGTGTTGTTTCTGCTTTCTCATTTATATCTTTAGAAGTAGAATATACTAAGAAATCATTATAAAATGGATAAAAAAGTTTAAAATATAGGTAACAATACGTAGTCACAAAGATAATTTTCTGATAATTAAATTTATTAAATGTATTTCAATACAAAGTAACATAGAAGAAAACAACCAACTTTATACCTAAAATTCAGTAAAATTCTTATCTATATTAGTTTATATATTTAGCGTGGCTTCAGTATATTTTTAAGTAAGATGCTACAATATGATAGTAAATAATCATGTCACTTTATACCAAATTATGATTTGTTATGATTAGTTAAGGATCTATAAATAGTTATGTTTGATATTGATGTTTTAGCTTATAAATACTCTAAGCATATGGTCCTCAACCTCAGGGCGAGTGAATGAAGCCTTATCTGTATTTACAGCCATTCCCTGTCACTTTCATCACTACCCAAACTCTGCCTCCCCACACCCTCTCCTATCTGCACATCCATGGAAATATTATCTTTCATGAAACCGGTCCCTCGTGCCAAAAAGGTTGGGGACTACTGGTCTAAGAAGTAAGAAATTATCGTATTTTTTAAAAAAACATTTGTAGAATGACTATATCTACAACTTTATTATTTCCATGTTTTAAAGCTGAAAATTTCCCTTAAAATAATAATTAATTCACTACTAAAAAAGTCTCCCATCATCTCTGTCAAAAACTAAATGTTCTAATTTCAATGAATCCATGACATAAGTCACATCAATATGGAAGTGATTCATTTGAACAAATAATATATTAGTGAAGTCAATATATTCTTACTTTCTTTTAATTATAATAATCACCCAAGATCACTTTGCAGTTGAAACTTTGACTGTCAAATACAATTTGACTCTTATTCATGACAGTGACAGGTTATTCCAACTGCTATTTTATATAATTCACTTAAAATAGTTAATTTAGTGGTGTATATGGATCTAAAAATACTCTTTTGAGGATTAGATTTTTCTTTTTCAAGAGCCAATGTGCTTATGTTTATGTATATGTGGATCTTATTTTTATCTATAATTTTTGCTTTTACTTGCCTGTTTAAAAACAATTTCAAACTCAGATAGGTATTGATCCTAAATATGTAACATATGTGTCAGAATGTATGGAATCAGTTCAATCCAAAGGATTCAATGCCTTTATTTTTCTCCCATCACTTCCTGCAAACATTGCTCTGTGATATCATTGCCTCTCCCCCTGAGGAAATATGAACAGATCCCATAGATACCTATTTATTTGCAATTAGAACATCTTTTATGGCAATAACAACTTACTTTCAGATATTTCTATGTCCTTTCGAATCCAGCTTAAAGCTTTCCATTTTACATCTAATTCATATCCCCTTGCCCTATTGAGCAAAACATCTTCATGGTGGTTTAGGCCATGTCACCTTCTGTAGGCATCCATTATTCCCCCAGGAACCTAACTCATTTTTTTCCATACCAAATATACGCTGTCCTATAGCTGCTCCATTTCAAATACATAGACATCACAAGCAGCTCCAGTGAAACCCCTACCAACTGCAAAATTCTCCGGAAGAGAAGCAAACACCCAACTTCAAGGTTCTACCTTTTCAGTATTCATCATGGAACACTCATGCCAAGCCCTTTCCAACACATTATTTTTCTCCACTGTTAGGTACTTTAGTGTGCCTCTGAGCTTCCACAGCACAGCAAGTATTCAATGTGCATCCCTGTGTTAGTGTGTTTGGTTTATACTACCAGGCTATAGCTAAGATATTATGTAAATGCAAAAGTTATCCCTTCTATCTACTATTTTTAAGACATAGAAAGTTGATTGTTCCCTCATTTACTCATCCATTCAACAAATATTCATCAAGACCCTACTTTATTTCAGGCACTTTTCTTAGGCATGAAAGCACAGTAACAAAAAGAAGAAAGTCAATAATATTCTCCTTCAGTGGAACTTGTCTTTTAGTTGTGGGAGAAAAACACTGTGTTAGAGGAAATAATACAAGCCGTGAAGGGAAAATAGCACAAGGTAAGAAGTTAGAGAATTCAGGGGCATATGTTATATTAGGACTGCTAGGGAATATTTCCCTGATATGGTGACCTTTAAACAATGACCAGAAGGGAGTGAGAGATGGTACTATCCAAATAGAAGAAGAAAGAAGGATTCTTCTCTGTAGGAAGGCCACCTTACTTTGCATGTTTAAGTACCACCCAGAAGGACAGGACATTGCCAGGCTGAAGGCAGACAGCAAAGAGGGGAGTAAGAAAGAATGAAATCAGTGAATATAGATAGGAATGTATGTTTATATATTAAAGGGGATATTTGTGATACAACAGAATATTTTTAAAAATTGCCATTTTCAAAGTATGTGCTGTATAATCATTTCAAAACAAACTCTTGCAAATTAGAAAAAATAAACTTATCATGGAAATTTTCTGGCAAGATTTTATATCATAATTTGAAGCATTTGTCAAGTCATTAAAAAGAGAAACACTATTTGTTCTTGATTAAAAAGAATGCATTTTATTATGTCAGCAAAGTTTTAACCAAAAGGCATGTGAATGGAATACATTTAGCAGAAAATGACAAATCAATATTAATGAGAGCTTATCCAGCAAAAATTGATTTTCAATAAATAAAAGGTTAAAATAAACATGGAAAAAGAATTCCAGTCTTCTTCATAGTCGAAATAAAAGCTATCTTATGAGTGCATGTTCATATAATCATTAATAACATATCCATGTTATGAATTTGGCTTAATATCTAAAATTATAAAATTAATGTGGATATTCAGACAGAAGGGTCCCCACCCAAACAGGAATTCAAATATTCTGAATTTGATGACATTTCACAATGACTTGAAGTAGGAATAACATAATTTGCTGTGTTACAAAACAGACATGGGATTTTCTATTATCATAAAACATATGAGCCCATTAAACACCTGTGGACGTTTGATGATTAAATACTTGACCTATATTTCTAGAAACAAGAGTGAGGCAACTATCTGGCAAAGTAATTTTATGTGTTCAAATAGGAACTAGATTTCAGGGAATCTGAAAGTCATAAGGGCCTGGTTAAAAGACATTTTAATTTATCTCTTGTGACAGTGACACTTCTGCAATTCAGAGTCAGAGGCAGATACAGAAAATGTGCATTATTTCATAAAGACTTAATAAAAAGGAGAAGCAACTCCCTGTCAGGGATTAAATTTTTATGATTTAAATAAAAATTTTGTTAACTTTATAACTTCTTCATCCAGAAATCACAAGAACAATATTTCTAATATTATGCAATATATACCTTTGATAAAACACCATCAAAGAATTTTGATTAAAAGTTAACTTTTATAAGAGAAATTATTTATATAACAAGAATAAATGTGGGAGAAATATTGTGGCAAAAGTAGAAAGCTTCTATGTGATATTTCAGTTATTTTCACACACCTTTTTTATATGTGAAATTTTTAAAAGGCAAACTCAAGAGTAAATAACTATAAGACAATCAGAATGCTAAAAGAGGTGTCTGAAAAAATGCACAATTATGGTTACTTCTCGTTCACATTTTTTAAAGAATAGACCGTCAGGCTAAGCCATATTTTTTTTTTCTCAAATCAAACTCTTAATTACATAGTTGGCAAGTGAACTATTGATAAAAAAAAAGACTGAATAATTCTTGGAAACTGAAATAAGTAAGTTAAATCTCATTTCTAGAATATGTAATATTTTGTACCCCTTTAGTGTGACCTACAGTCTTCTCTTTACTTTCGTCCAGCTAGTTTATGCCCCACCTAAAGAAAGAAAGAAAGATAGATTTGCATTTCTACTTTTCTGAGTCTTATTTCTGGGGGCCACATTATGAGTTATTGCCAGGGAGCCACATTTCCTGGATGAAATCCTAGTTATGCCACATACAACATGGATGCCTTGGGCGAGTTTCTATAAAACATGGTATCTATTTTTTTCTTTTCTGTATAATGAAGATAATTAAAGTATCCATAGCACAGAGACACTGTGAGGATCAAATGAGTTTACAGAGATATTATAATGAGGTGTTATCTGTTAGTTTTCCTTTGTGAAGTGTAATTAGCCCTTTTGTTTAAACAAAGTCACAGTGACCTCCTTAGCAAATCTGTTGGCCTGGCCTTAGGTTATTATATGTCTTAGCAGAGAGATGGGATCTGGCTAGGCAGTTCTCCTCACACTAGGATGAAGCCAAGAGAGGTGTTCAGTGGCATCTATGCCATACTTTCTAGACTATATAGATGCTAACAGGGAGATAATAAGGATGAAGACACAGTGACTCTTGTGTGGTCTAATAGTGGTACTGGTGAAGGGAGCCTTCACTGAACATTGATGAATAAAAGAGAGCCATTGCAGAATTATAGAGCAGTAGGAATGGAAATACAACTGAATAATTGATGTCAGTATTCATAAGAAAGAATAAATACTTCATTTTCATTTGAGTTCCATATATGGTAGACATGTAAAAAAAATTGCTAGTAGTTTATGTTGTAAAATAAAACTATTGATTTTCATTGTTTTGTTTTGTTGTTACTCTTGGTGTTTCTGCTGCTGATGGTGTTTTACCTGATAGCAGGATAAGAAGATATCTCTTGTTGAGAGAGGCAAGAAGCTCAAAGAGGAAACGGTTGTAAAATCTTTTAGACAATCATATTAAGAGACTAAATTTAGATAGTCACATGAATAATAGAAAAGAAATAATGGTTCATATTTGCATGTAATATTGAACAAGCGATAAGTTTTTGAAATCTATACTGGGTTCTAAGCAAGTGGCTATCCATCTTCAGTTCCCAAACTTACTTTATGGAGATTTAATTTAGATAGTTTCCCATTGACCTTGAAATCAATGGTAATTATTTTTTTAGATTTTATATATACAGGCATACCTCATTTTATTGTGCTTTGCTTTATTGTACTTCAGAGATGTTTTGTTATTTTACAAATTGAAGGTTCATGGCAACCTGCATAGAGCAACTCTATCGGCACCATTTTTCGAATGGTATGTGCTCACTTCGTGTCTCTGTGTCACATTTTGGTAATTCTTGCAACATTTCAAAGTTTTAATTATTATTATATCTGTCATGTGATCTGTACTTAGTGACTTTTGTTGTTACTATTGTAATTGTTTAGAGGTGCCATGAATTTGGCTACATAATCAAAATATGTCCTATATATTTTAAGTACTTCACACGCTGGCCATTTTCCCGTCCTTTTTCCCTCTTGTTGAGTCTCTGTATTCTCTGAGACACAATAATATTGAAAGTAGGCCAATTAATTATTCTACAATGTCCTCTAAGTGTTCAAATAAAAGGAAGAGTTGCATGAGTCCCACTTTTAACCACTTCGGTACGGCACTCACCGGCTGCGAAACCTTGCCCACAGCCAGCACTCATAGTCCACAACATAGTCTGTGCTGTGCATTGACGACGAATTTGTTTTGCTCTTGTGTTATGAGGAAAGCTTTGAAGCACTGAAAGCCTGTTTTACTTCACAGACAGCTTTACTTGTAATGTAAATCAGAATAGGTAACATATACATATATGTTTTCATTATGTTATTTTTAAATGTTCACTATTTTGATAAATGAAAAATTAGAAAAGTCATATTATGGCTGTTGGCTAAAGTTGCTGTGCGTGTTCATCTGTGGTATAGACTATAGTTGATGCTTGTATCGAAATGGTTAATCAAAAAATAAAAATGATTAAGCTTTTGACTAAATGATTAGTGATGAGGGTCAAAAGCTGAGATAGGCCAAAAGCTAGGATTCTTTTGCCAAACAGTTAATCAAGCTGTGAATGCAAAGGAAAAATGTTCTTGAAGGAAATTGAAAGTGCTATTCCAATGAGGACACAAAAGATAAGAAAGCAAAATAGCCTTAGTGGTGATGCAGAAAAAGTTTTATTGGTCTGAATAGAAGATCAAACCACCCACAACATTGTGTTAAGCCAAAGCCTAACCCAGAGCAAGGCCCTCAACAT
The DNA here is from genome assembly GCA_008750895.1 of Mirza zaza. Lineage (NCBI taxonomy): Eukaryota > Metazoa > Chordata > Mammalia > Primates > Cheirogaleidae > Mirza > Mirza zaza. The sequence goes on from VSMD01087627.1 coordinate 30,565, forward strand.
CTAGACAAAACCCTCCATCAGCGAAAAGATTATTATAACTTGCTGAATGCTTAAATGATGATTAGCATTTCTTAGCAACAAAGTATTTTTAATTAAGGTACCTACATTGTATTTTTAGACATAATATTATTGCACACTTAAAAGACTACAGTATAGTATAAACATAAGTTTTATGTGCACTTGGAAACCAAAAAATTATGACTCACTTTATTGTGATTGTTGCTTTATTGTGATGGTCTGGAACTGAACTCACATTTCCAAGGTATGTTAGGATTTAATGCATAAAATATTCTGTAAAGGTATAATTCTCAATCATGAACAAACATCTATTTATCAAATTTACTTTCATTACTTTTTCATTACATAGGAGATTTATATATCAATAATTATGGTTTATAATAATATAATAGCTATGACTCATTTTAGCAGAGTATATAACTTAGAAATAGTTCATGCAAAAAGTTATAAAAATATACAAGTAACTTAATACTAATAATAATTGTACAACATTATAAAACACTCAAGGAATGAAAAAGATTATACTTAAAAGCTGGATATTTCAATAACACAGTCATTTTTAAATCTGTATACACTTTAAGTTATTAAGTATAAATTATTAAGCCTAAATTACTGTTGGATATGAAATAAAATCCACACTCAGTTTCACCCTATTTAGAGAAAACAAAAATGAAGCTACCTTGTATAAAAACATGATATCCAAAGAAGTACTAAAAAGTAAACTTAAGACCTTAAATATTTAAACTGTTTAAATAGATAATATTTAAAATAATTGCATTAAGCATTTAACCAGTGATATTTGCAAATGAACAAAGAAAATTATTGTAATCACTATCAACAAATAGGAAAATTGTGTAGGAAATGTAAAAGTTATCTCATTCTATACTCTCAAAAAGAGTGTAGCTCTGAAAATGATATGTTGAGGAACCTAAAAACAATTGAGAAAACTGTTTCCTATCACAGAGGAAGATGATTTCCATGTCAAAAGAGTATAGAGCAAATAAGAAATTAATAATTCATAAAATGGATAAAACAAAAAATTGATACATTTAAAACTTGATTACTTATTGGAAGGTAACCCAATAATCTAATGCTCTTATAAAGCTTAGCAAACATAATTAAAATTCAAAAATAAAGAAAACTAATAAGATGAATAATGATAAACTGGATTTATTAACACATGTCTAAGATATTTTTAAAAGTTAAGAAAATACTATCATGATTCCATGCTAATGATATATAAAAATAGAAACAAATTGATTATTTCTATTCATCCAACTTTCATTATTAACATAGGCATGTGTTTGAGAGTTGACCCAGGAATCAAATTGATCAGATACAAATATATAATCTGCATATTAAAATAGAAAATTTAGAGCTATTGCAAAAAGCTAAAATGTACAAGTAATAATAATAATGCTGGAATTTATCTTAACAAAATGCAAAAGAGATCTTAATATGGGAAAGCAAAATTTGTTAAGCGTAAAAGGGGAAAGTGCTTCATTTGGGAAAATGTCTTTTCCATAGTCTTTGCTTTCAAAAATACAAAATAAAAATTAAAAGATGTTTGACGAGTATTTTTTGTTTTGTTTTGTTTTTACCAATGGAACATCAAAGAAAACCTTGTGTAATGATCTACATGGACAAGACAATGAAAATACTGAAGAGAATATAAAACTACAAAGCTGCAGATTGAGGAGTAAAAATCTATTTTTTGATGAATATACCAGAAATTCCTGAATATAGTCATGAACCAAAAACCTAATAATTTTTGGTTTTAGACTATTAGGCTAAAAAATCTAATGGTTTTGTTCATTAACAAAATGGGTCTCAATGATCTGAGAGTAGAAGATTGCCACATTTCTTAACAGAGGTCTTTGTGCTTCCCTCAACATTTAAAATGTCCTGGGGAGGCCTCCTATGCAAGTTAACTGTGGTGTTCTAGGAAGCTCCAGTTTGCAGGCCTATGCTAATCACTGAAGCATACATAACTAGATTAACATAATAGCCTTCTTATTGCACTTCTGTCCCTGAATTTTAAATCCGAACTCATAGTTATGTCCAATGCCCTGAAACATGTTTTTGCATCATGCTACTGTCCTATAGTAGTACTGATAATGATTTCCCACTGCTTCTGGAATCAAGTTCAAACTTTTCCTCGTTTCATTGGATTTCTTCTAACTTACTAACTGTATTCCTAGTGCTTGCTTTTACATGTCTTCCTGTGAGTCAAGCAGGCATTTTAATTGTCCCTGAAACACTCCTTGGTTATTTTATTTTCTTTGTCTCTTTTTTTGCTATGTGTTTCTCTATTTGTGAAATAATAGTAAATATAATGGTAAAATGTGAACTAGACCTTATTTAGAAATAGGATCTTTATAGATGTAATCATGTTAAAGTGACAGTGTTAGAGTGTGTGCTGGTCCAGTATGACTGATGTCCTTATAAGAAGAGGAAACTGTGGGAAACAGGTACACACAGGGAGAAGATGGCCATGTGAGGACAGAGGCAGAGATTGGAGTCATACATCTGCAAGCCAAGGAATGCCAAGGATTGCTGGAAAACACCAAAAGCTGGAAGAGACAAGGAAGGATTCTTAGCTGCAGGTTTTAGAGAGAATGACTCTGCTGACACCTGATTTCAGAGTTCTAGACTCCAGAGCTGTGAGACAATAAATGTCTGTTGTTTTATGTCACTCTGTTTGTGGTACTTTGTGCATTAGCCCTAGGAAGTGAATGCAATTAGGATACAGGAAAACAATGAAAATAAATAAGTTCTATTTCAAATCAGAAGACAAGTAATTTATTTTTAGTTTAATGAGGTTCTTGTAACCATGTGTGATTTCTGTTTTTGATTTGGAATACCACAAATAAGTAATGATGATGACCTGTATCTGTAGAGTTTGCACTAATTTACAAAACATTTTAGGTATTATCTTTCATGAGATGCTGAATATTACATAAGATGCCACATAAAGCAAGTTTTATCTTTTTGAAATATGAGTAGGGAAGTTTTAATATCCATTTACTGATACATGTATTCAAGCCATTTTTAAAATTTTTTTAACTCACACAGTTTGTAAGGTAAAGAGCAAGCAATTCTATTCTGATTGCTGATTTGAAGCTGGGTGTTCTATCCACTATGCCTCAAAATTTCCATCCATTTGATTCTTATAATTGACTGAAGAGTGAAAGAAGGGCGATATGTTTACCTATATATAGTCAAGAAGGTTTACATGCATGAGGGTATTTTCTGATTTAATGAAATATTTGGCATTATGTGTATATATAAAAAAACGTATTTGTTCTTTTAGAAGTTATGCCTAGAATTCTTGTCATTTAGTCCAAGTATTCAAATGCTGCTTTTCTAATCTTATATTTCATTATCCACTTTATACATTTACTCTACATTGAATACATTTTGCTCTCTAAACAGTCATACAGTTTTCTGGCTTTAATAGCTGCCAAATCTAAATTCCACACCAAAATTTCAGGACTCAGCAACAGTAAATAGCAAGATTGGCTAGATGCCCTAGGACAAAATCATAATCGTTGCCACTGTGACTGGTATTTGTGCAAGGTAACTTTCTGTTTCTTCCAAGTATAACTTCTTGAGTCTCAATTCTCATTTCAAAGATATTTGGAAGGCTGGAGCTTCTTATGAGTATTTATATAACAGTTAAAACGGAGACCAATGGCAAATTTTGTCATTTTCTGCTTAGGAAGATAATTATTTTCTTTCAGGAAAATTGATTTATTTTATTTATCGCCTAGAAAGTTTTATTCATTTACTTCAAATTGTAGATATAAAAAGGCAATGTAATCTAAGGAAAGTGAGGAAGGAGGAAATGAATCATGTGCATTTTATTCACTTCATGCTGTTAAATTATCCTTTCCACAGGCCGCTACCATGCACTTTAAACATACAAAACATAGTGCTTCCAAGCATTTCTGTGGCATTGTAAGGTTCATGTGGCAAAATTCCAGATGCCATACCTTACAATGTGGCACATAAGGTTCATGTGGCAATATTCTACATTGGTGCTATAATTGAGAGGATTTGTGGATGAGGTATTTATAAATTCAGTAATCAAATAACTATGCTTCAGGTCATGAAAGAAGTAGGATTCTAGCTACGTATATTTACATTCTTATTAAGTGCTCAACACATATTCCAATGGGAAATTCTTTTGTAGCAATATTGTAATCTGTTCAAATTCTATTTCATATGAACTAAGATCTATAAAATGTGGAACTCTGCTCCCAGGTGATATAATATATCATATTTCAGATTGTTTTCTGAGATGTTTTTAGGCAAGGACATGTTAGAAGATACTATAATCTATTACCATACAGTGAAATACATCATAGAGAACAAAAATAATATCTATATTAGCTGGGTACAGGCATCATAGAGCCATAAGGTAAATAAATATGGATAATATAAATGCATTAACATAGTGCATACATTTATGTACTCAAAATAATAAAATTTATTTCTTATAATAAGATAGTGTTAAGTAACTGAATTTTCTGGTTCACTGAACTCTAGCCTGTTCATGAAATACAAATATCAATCTATGATGCTAATCGCATATACACAAAACTGGTTGCTTCTGAATGAGATGTAGATATGTATAGGCTTCCACATATTACATTTTTGAGACTTTTATTTCAGCTTTACAGTTATACTACTGGATCTCTCTATTTTCCACTGTACAATATGGTATTTTAAAAATCACAATGATTCAATTTATTAACCAGAACAACTTCAAAGCAGCCTGATGAAAATAAAAAGTTGAAACGAAATCTGACAATTTTAGCTAGGGATAACAAACCTAGAGGGGAAAAAATAAATCAGGCTTGAAGTTATGGTGATGAAATGCAAATGTGAAATTGCCTTTTGGTCTCTTAGGAGAAGAAATCCCAGTAAGGGTGACAAAGGAGGAAGGAAATTCTCTCCTAGCAACCCAGATCAGCTGAATCAACTCAGGTATTCAGGGAAGCGTTAAGTGTCGCAGAAAATTTGCCCTCACATCCAGATGGTTATTTTTTTAACTTTACTTCAAAGTTTCATAATGTTATAAATATATAAGTAAAAAATATTGAAATATAACAAGTAATGAATCACATTCATAGTTTCTCTCACTCTTCCTGGTCCTCATACCACTCACATTCATAACTCCATCTTATGCCCTTATGTCAGTTGAGTCTTTCTCTTTTATTCATTAACAAATTATATCTGCATATATAAAAGTGAATGTTGCTAAGTTTTTTTTGTGGGTTTAATTACTGTATGGTATTCTATGCTTATACTGTCATTCTTTTTTTATTTTAACCATTAGTTAGCATAGCATAATCCACAAATTGATTCAAAACTGAGATAACAGTCTCTGAAAAGATATAAGGATGGGAGAGATGTAAGATAAACAATAGTTTTATTTTATATCAATAAAAATGCAAATGTCTTGTAAGTGGTCAAAAACACAACTAAAAGAGAAGCAGTGTTACTTAATGAAAGGTCTTGGATAAGATAATGTTTTGACATTTTCTAGCATCAGTGTTGACTCACTTTTAAGCAAATGATTAAGAGGAGTAGATAAACCTCAGAGAGTACAAACCAAGCCAGTGTATCACAATTTTTCTTATTGTCTTATTTTTTTATCCATGATTATTAAAGAAAATATTTTAGTGCTTAAAATGTGCTATGAATCTACATATTTGCAAAGATGGAACAATATGTGAGCTATCCCTGCCATAGACAGTAGTGAAACATGGATTGAAAAATGCAGAAGTAGTAAGTGCAAAGGTAGACATATGGTGCTGTGAAAGCAGAGAGAATCCTAAAATTTACTCTTTAGGTGGAATTTTTCTGTTAGATCTCAAAGGATTAGAACATATGCAAGCCAAAAATAGGAAAAGAGAATTTTAAAGAGAATACTAGTATGGTTGGAGCATGCAGCAGGAAGGAAAGAGTATCAGATGTAGTTGGTGGCAAAGGAGCCCACATTTCCTATTAAGAAGATTTAAATTTATGCTGTGGATTAAAAGGAGTCAATGGTAACTATGGCTTTATCAAATATTTTCTAACCATTTATAAATATGGAACCAAGTATGAATATAGTCTTGAGTGATGTGAGAGTGGTGGCTGGGATAACTCCAGTTAGAGGATCAGTACAATCTAGAGGTATTATCAGAAATGATGTGAACTAAACCAGTGACTGGGAAAATTAGGTACTGGTACAGACTGAAAAGATATCATCCAGGTATAGTTGAAGGGACTCAACTCAGAAATTAATAAGTGTGGGAAACAGCTTTCACCACAAGAGTTGAGCTTACCAATAAAGAAGAGTGGAGGGTTGAGAATCTAGGATTCTGAGGACAAGCCATACAGAGATGTCCATTCTATTGGGGCAGAGCTCAGCAATATTTTCACTTGGACCTCTGAGGAGACCTCTGTAAGGGGGTTTAACAAGGCTGACCCAGAGAGTACTGGAAGAAGCCTGGGGCTACAGCCTACTTTCTGATGCTGTTGAACAGATGCCAGCGGGTGCTCTAAAAGAGGAAGATTCGTTTCCCATTTGTCCCATTCTAACCATCCTCTATTGCTTCCATTTGGCAAAATCTAACAATAATTCAGAGGTTAAGAGGGTGTGAGAAATTCAATCTGCAAAGGCCCAGCCTCAGCAGCAAAGAACAGTGAATAGAGAATGGTCTTGGAGCTAAAAGATAACATATAAATAACTGGTCACAGTAGGTAACTAAAATTGGCATTTTGTGAAAAAGAAAAGCATGAGGTAAAGATGAAAAGTTCAATATTGGACATCGATGATTTGAAGTAAGGTGTTGTGGCAGAAATTGGACTTAGAACAGGCAATCTTTCTTTGTTTTGTGTATAACTCTGCTCAGCTCTACCTCTTACTAGCTTTTTGACCTTAGGTCAATAGTTTATCCCATCTAGGCCTTGATTTTCTCATGGGGATAATAAGTATCTCCCTTATAGGGTTTTAAGGATAGTAAATCATTTAATGAGTATGAGTGTGTATTATTATATGATATATATATACACACACATATATATATTCACTTATAATGCTGAATGTCATATATTGTGTATACTTCAGGAGAGTTAACTTTTGTTATCATTTCAAAGTCTTCCATTATAGAGGACTTTAAAAGTTATGAGAATGGACTAGAAGACAATAGATAGAAGAAAATGTACATATTTTCACCAACACTTAAATTATTGCTGGAAAAGGGAGAGATATTAACTATCAGGAAAACTGGAAGGTGATTGTATTAAGGAAAGCAAGTAAGTATATTTTAAGAGGAAAAACATGATTATTAAGCTCTAGTGGCTAAGTAAAGTGAGAGGTCAATCAAAAATTAGGAAAACATATATGTAATTCTTCTAAATATTGGTAGAGATGAAACTCTTTGCAATGATATGAATAATAAATGCCTGCAGTAAGGTTGGAAGACTTGCCATCCTCAGGGGCTAAGAAAGGCAACAGTGAAAAGCAAGCAGACGAAGACACAGCAAAGAAGTCAAGTGGATCAATGACCCAAAGCAGGTGGAAAGAAGGTGACTAAGAAGTCACATCAAAATGCTAGTTCTTCGTAATATCCCGGATGGAGCTGGAGCCCATTCTACTAAGTGAAGTATCACAAGAATGAAAAAAAACAATCACCACATGCACTCATCAACAGATTGGTATTAACTGATCAACACTTAAGTGCACATATGGTAGTAATATTCACTGGGTGTCGGGTAGGTGGGAGGGGGAGGAGGGGATGGGTATATACACACCTAATGGGCGCAGTGTACACCATCTAGGAGATGGGCATGGTTGTAGCTCTGACTCAGGAGGTACAAAGACAACATATGTAGCCTAAATATTTGTATCCCCATGATATTCTGAAATACAAAAAATAAATAAAAATACTAATTCTTCAAGGAAAGGAAAAGTACATATCTTGCATAGACACTGGGGAGTGTTTAACACAGAAAATAAAAAGGTTAATGTTTTTTTTTTTTTTTGCCAAAATAAAAATAGCAAATAAAGAAAATGGCTGCAATAGCCCAGGTTACAGATGGTTTTGTGCTTGGATCAGATCCATAAACAAGGAAATGAGCGAACACAAGCCTTTGAGGAGGACATTGTAATAACTCAGTGAGAACTGGATTTAAAATGTCAGTCCCACTATTTACCATCTGCCTAATTTTAAACAAGCTATTTAAGCTCCCCGTGACAGCAAAAAAACGAATCATTTCTTTCTCATAGGAGTACATAAAGTACTTAGTATAGTTCTTGATACAGAGTGAGTGGTCCATTTTGAAAATGATGATGATGAAGATAATGATGATGATGACAATAATAATAATGATGGTGATGATGATGAAAATGGTCAACCATGGCACCAATGTGGCTGAGGATAAATGTAGATCCAGAGTGAGACTGATTAGCATAAAGAATTGTGAGTGATCAGTGGAATAGAGAGATTTCTAAAAGAGTCATTCTCTAGTATTTATTTGGCTGACTAAATTTTGAACCAGAACCAGAAGTTTCAATCTTTTGAACCACCCTGACTCTGTATGACTTCAAACTTGGGGTTCTTAATTCATTACCATGCCAGAAATTTAGAATATTATATGACCAGATATAATTGCATTATGCAATTGAATGGGGCTTTTATAAATGTTATATATGTTTTAAAATGTTTTAATTATAAAGTAAAGACACAATAGGGACAATAAAGTACTATACACAAAATTAAATATTGTAGGTATTTGTTAGTTACATCAATAGGTGGTGTTATTTAGCAATACAGACTTATTTTAGTGAAACGTAATTGCATGCTTTGCAAAGGATTAATCCTTGGCATATCTGTTTTCTCTAACCAGTTGGCAATAATTAGGACATAGAAATTATACATTCAAATTCCACTATAAATTTATAAACTCAAATAATCTTTGGAATGTTTTTTATTTTCATTAAGAACATTTACTTTTTAAATATTCATTTCCAAGTTAAAAACCTACTATCTGCAGCCATGCGCATTTTACAAACTGTTCATAAGACAATTCCGATGATTGCTATTTTGGTGTTCATATAAAAATTACAATACCCTTAAGTTTCAACTGCTAAGATCCTTGCTTACATACATTTTAAAAATTTACCGTAATATATTACATACATTTTGGGAGAAGAGCTCAAAATTAACAAAGGAGATAATGCTTCTTGTATTCCTTTAAAATCACATAACAGCCAGCAGGCATTTTATAGCTACAAGAAAGATTTTTTTCTTTCTTTCTTTCTTTCCTTCCTTATTTCAGACAAGTAAAGAATAATGATCATGGATTTTGAAGCCCAGATACATTGAGTTTGGAATCAGCCTTTCATAACTTACATGTGTGATCTTGAGAAAGTTATATCTCAGCCTCATTTGTCTTCTCTAAAAAGGAGGCATGTTATAGTACATTCCAAGATTATCTGAATATTAAATAACATTACAAAGTGCTAACACTTTGGTCTAATATTACAGAGTTCACTTTTATTCCTCTAAAATATACATAACATAAAATTTGCCATTTTAGCCACTTTTATCTGTATGCTAAGTGCCCTTAAGTACATTTACCCTGTTATGAAACCATCACCAATAGCTATCACCAGAACTCGTTCATCTTCACCAACTAAAATTCTGTGCCCATTAAACACTAATTCCTCATATGCACCTCCTCCACTCCCTAATAACCCTCTTTCTACTTTCTGTCTCTATGAATTTCACTACTCTAGGTTCCTCAAATAAGTGGAATCATGCAGTATTTGTCTTTATTACCTGGCTTATTTCACTTTACCTAATGCCTTCAAGGTATATCCATATTGGGGCATGTGTCAGAAGTCTTTTTCCTTTTTAAGGCTAAAGAATTTTTCATTTTATGTTCATACCATATTTTGTTTACCGATTTATCCATTGATGGACACTTGGGTTGCTTGTACTTTTTGATTATTGTGAATAATGATACTAAGAAGATGGATGTACAAACATCTGTTGAAATCCTTGCTTTTATTTCTTTTGGACATATGCCTGCAAGAAAAATTTCTGGATCATAGGTAATTCTATATTGAATTCTTTGAGCATTCCCCATATGGTTTCCACAGTGGCTATACCATATATTTCTACTAACAATGTACAAAGGATCTAACCTTTCAACATTGTTGCCAACACATTATTTTCTGATGATAGCCATTCTAATGGGTGTGATGGGATATCTCATTGTGCTTTTGATTTGTCTTTCCCTAATAATTAATGATGTTAAGAATCTTCTCATGTACCTTTTTTTTTTTTTTTTTTTTTTTTTTGAGACAGAGTCTCACTCTGTTGCCCAGGCTAGAGTGAGTGCCATGGCGTCAGCCTAGCTCACAGCAACCTCAAACTCTTGGGCTCAAGCGATCCTGCTGCCTCAGCCTCCCGAGTAGCTGGGACTACAGGCATGCGCCACCATGCCTGGCTAATTTTTTCTATATATTTTTAGTTGGCCAATTAATTTCTTTATATTTATGGTAGAGATGGGGTCTCGCTCTTGCTCAGGCTGGTTTTGAACTCCTGAGCTCAAACAATCCACCTGCCTCGGCCTCCTAGAGAGCTAGGATTACAGGCGTGAGCCACTGCACCCGGCCTTCATGTACTTTTGATCACTTTCATCTCTTATTTTCAGAAATGTCTGTTCAAGTCTTTTCCCTATTTTTAAATTGAATTTTATATTTTTGTTCTTGTTATTGAGCTGTTAGTGTTCTTTACATATACTGGGTATCAATCTCTTGTCAGATATATGAATTGAAAATATTTTCTTCCATTCTGTGGGTTTTCTTTTCATTCTGTCGATAGTATACAAAAAGTTTTAATATTGATGAACTCCAACTTATTTATTGTTTCTTGTGTTGCTTGTGCTTGTGGTGTCATATCTAAGAAATGACTATAAATCCAATGTCATGAAGGTGTTTTTCTATGTTTTGTTCAAAAGGTCTTATAATTTTACCCCTTAGTTTGGGTTTTTGAACAATATTGAGTCAGACACTATTTGAGACACAGTATAAAATAAAACAAAATAGATAAGATACAATTTAGTACTAGCATAGGACTTAGAATCTAGTGAGGAAGGGGAGAATGACAGAAAATGAAGGTATGTGTGTGTGTGATAAGTAATCTGTTGTATGTAATTAAAAAAAGCTACATAAGATAGAGAAGTATGGAGGACATTGCCTATTTTTCAGTAACGGATAAGAGAAATCTTGTCAGATGAAGTAATATTTAAATAATATTTAAGCAGGGACCTTAAGGAATTGGAAAAGAACGGGCTCTGAACACACCTACAGAGGGGACTGCAAGAGCAAAGATCCTCAGACAAAATGTAGCTGCATGGAGACCAGGAGTAGGCCCAATGTGGCTGAAGTGAGGTGAGAAAGAAGGGAGAATTCTGTAAGATGAGGTCAAAGAGCTAGAAGAAGCCAAGGCATGACACATTTAATGGATTTTGTTCTGAGTAAAATGGGCAAGCAGTAAAGTGTTTGAGCAGAGGAGTGACATAATATAACTTGCATTTCAAAAGAATTATTGTGAGTGCTAGTTTGCAAATATGCTGAGGCTGGGGCAAAGGCAGGTACAAACTGTCCACTCAGGATGGTACTATAATCACCTCAACCCCAGCCGAGTGTTGGAGGAATTTCTTTACACATGTATGGATATGTGAGGTTTGAGGCCACTTCCCATCTAGGAGTTAAACTGAAATCGAAAATCATATGTTAGGTTCTTGCAAGTGTGTCCTTTTGAGTCTAACTCCAGGAACTAAATGGTTACATCTGGTTCTCCATGTAAATTGCCCAATTAATCCACCTTTTAAGTATGAATGCAACCATTGGTTTTCGTGGAGTGTGGATGAAGGTGCTGATAGTAAAGCTACTAAGAGGTGATATGATTCAGTACATACTTAGATGACTGAGTTGACAGATTTCCTATTGAATTGGGTATGGGATGTGAGAGGAAGAGAAAAACCCAAGATAACTCCAAGGTTTTGGGACTGACATATTGATGACTGATATTGTTATTTATTGAGAATTTTTGAATATCTCTTGGAAAATCAAGCTGAGAGGGAAATATAGTAAACATACCAGGAATAGAATGAGTCTGAATATTATAACTAACTCAACTGGTATAATTCAAATTAATACAATTTTGATCTGAAGGTGACTTTGAGGTTTAAGGTGTAGCTAGTTCTTTGCTTTCAGCAAGGAAGGCATATCTTAATAAGACGACTGAGGAGTAGGTAGCCTAAATAAGTTGAAGGGGGCTCACACAAGTAGTTGAGAATGGGAAATAACCCCTGATTCTTGAAAGTGCCTCATGAATTAGATCGTACAGCCCTTTTTCTAATTTCATTCACATTGAATTTCTGTTGTTGTGATTTCCAAAGAGAATGTATTTTTGCATTTACATTCAGCAATGGGAAAGGGAAAATTTAAAACATCTGCAATAGGTAAACTAATTAAGACACAAAAAGTACACACAATGCTTGCTGTATATTTAAATTCAGTCCAACTATAACAAAATCACCCTGTGGCATGAGTTGCTCAAAGCATTTCAGCAAACCAGACACATAATTTTATATTCATTTTCATTGTTTGTTATTGTAGAGGGAGTGATATGCTGAGGCAGAATGACAGTTTTAGCTGACTCAAGCTTGTTAGAAAGGGGTTGTTCTGGTTTTGTTTTGTTTTTTTGGTTGTTGAAAAGATAACAAAATAAAACAAAATGGGAGAGATTTACAGAGCTGAATTATAAAAGAAAGCTATAATGAATAAGACATCTATTTGATTTCATCATTCACACTGGGGAGATTTCTCAGATCAAGAATAGTAATTCTGCTGATCTGGATATTGGTTGATAAATCATAATGAGAACTTTCTTTCTTTGTTTTACCTCAGGTCTCAGTACTTCTCCATTAAAATGCCTTCATTAAAGCCTGCGTGTATGGTTAGGAAAACTTATTCCATATGGTTTTTGAGACTTACTTTGAGTCAGATGAGCCATCCCTCAAGTTAAAATATTTTGGAAAGTAAAAAGCTTTCAGAGCATCCCACTATTTTCGTGTCCTAGATTTTTGTTATCATTTGTTCCCAAGAATTTAACAACAACTGATGTTTTCAAATGACCTTCAAGTAAGAAAATACTTAGAATTTAGTGTATACATTTTCATGTAAGTCATTATGTCATTACCTCCTATAGCAAGAATTGATATTGTAAATTTTGAGGAAGATTTATTATATAAAATCAATATTACTTGAAAGAACTATATATCTAATGAGGCCAGATTATACATTTTATAGTTTATATGCTTATTTATTTGGAAAATAGTTACTAAGGTGATTTTTAATGCAAAGTCTTCTGCTCAGTATAAGAGTAACAGTATGGAGTAACCAGTCTCTGGATTTCAAGAACTAATATTATAGTTAAAGACAAAACAATATGCAAAATAATCCATGTAAAATATGCTAACTGCTATATTAAAGGTAAATAAAGGGGCTTTGCAAACATAGATAATGTTCATTTATGATGGATGATGGTGCAAAGTCCTCCAAAGCAGCAGTCTTTTCTTTTTCTTTCCACTGATACTTGTTTTCTTTTTCTTGTCTTCTTGTTATACATTTTATTTCTTCTCTATTGGGAAAATATCCTTGCCTATGTAGCCGAGAATTAAAATGAAATGGGAAGATAAAAGATAAATATAAATATATAATTCAGTAAATAATATATTAAGCAAGTTAAATTATAATTAAAGTTATCCTTTTAAAATCAAATAGCCCATTATTCCACCAAATGTTATATTCATTAAACAAAATAATTGTTTTGAAACTAAACTCATGACTAAATTGTAAAAGGTGGTTCTGTGTACACAAATACAAGCTTGTTTTGACTTCTAAGAGAAAACTATTAATAATAACAATAACAACAATAGTAATAATTGCTAGTACTTAGAGTTTCCTTAGTGCTACACACTATTCTGAACATTTTATGTATAGTAATTGCTTTAATTCCCACAATTAATGATGTTTGTTGTAGTCAAGGTTAGTGGAATAAAGTAGATACTATTATTTTCTTAATTTTACTTATGATCAAACTGATGACCCAGAAAGAGAGAACTATTAATAGTATATATAAGAAAAATCCAGAATTTGCCTTCAAAATAGGGCTCCATACCATACACTCTTCCACATTACACAATCCCATTATATTGAGTGTCTTAATCTGTTCATGCTGCTATAACAAAATTCTTGAGACTGGGTAATTTGTAAAGAACAGACTTATTTTCCTTATAGTTCTGAAGGCTGGGGAGTCCAACATCAAAGATCTGGCATTTGGGTCTGGTGAGGGCCTTCCCTCTGCCTCTTTTATAAGGCAGGAATCCATTCTTGAAGGCGGAGCTCTCATAACTTAACTCCTTTCCCAAAGGCTCTATGTCTTAATATTAATACCATGAAAGTGGGAATTAAGTTTTAACACATGAATTTTGAGAACCATTCAGACCATAACACTGAGAAAAGTTATAAATTTGTATGTTACCATTTTACTAGTAAAGTTGAAGTGATAAAAAAACATACAAATTATCCAGACTCTACCAAAACCTGCTTGGTATTGATTTTAACTCTGAATATGAGAGAGTTTTTATTTGAAAGGAGTTAAAAATGACTTTCATGAGTTCATTTTTTTTCTTCCTAGATTTAACAAATTTTCAAAGACATATTTGTAATAGTGGATAACCCATTTTCTTTGTTCTGGCAAATTGGCATCCTAAGAGCAATCTATGCTGTTATGCTTAAGGACCCTTATGTAAAAGTGCACTTTGAGACAGAATGAGGCAAGAATATATTTTGAAGCCAGGCAAACATGGATTCAGATTATGACTCTGCAAATTATGTTGTGGCCTTAGGTCATTAAACTCACTGAGACTCAATTTTTTCATCTCTTATATTAGGCATTAACACTACCTTATAGTATAGGTTATTTGGAAAACTAATAAGGGAAGACACTAATATGGTGCATTAACTGGACTCTGGATAACTGATAGCATTTTCAGTAGGAGGCAGCATGATCATTAGTATTATTGTTATTAGTTTGAATATTATGGTGTTGACATTTCTGTAGTCAAAAAGTGTATCTCTTATATGCTACTGTTTATTGAACCACACCAGAATTTAGTGGTTTGAAGGAAGAATTATTTATTTTTTATGATCCTGTGGATTGTCTGGGCAATTATACTGCCCCTTAAGTTATTAGCTGGTGTCACTGATGTCATTTCATTCATTTGGGTATTCATCTGGGGCACATTGCTTTTCCCCCATGAGATATTTTATTTTACACAGTATGTCATCCACCAAGGCCTGTCAATGTACCCCTTGTTTCTCCTGCAAAATAGCTTTGGATTTCTTATAACCTGAAAGCTGGATGCCAAGAAGGATTCTTTCAAGAAGACAGGCCCCAATATACAAATGCTTATCAAGTTTCTGTGCACTCTGCTTGTTAATGTCCCATTTACTAAAGCAAGTTATTTAGCCAAGCCCAGGGAAAATGTGGGAGGGGAGACTCAAAAGTATAAATATTGACACTCAATGTAGGAGCCCAGCACACTTTTGAATAATGCTAACTTAATATAGTTTGAGCCATGTTGGCTGGATAAATTCTCTAAAATGCCTACATTTGTGAAATGAGGTTTGAAACCTTGTGAAATTTAAAATGTACCAGGAGAGAACTTCCTTCATCTCTGATATCTGTTGTGAAAGATCAGCGATCCATGAATAGAGAAGCAGAGGTAAGTGTGAGTGAAGAAAACTGAGGAGAAACTATAAATAAGCTTATATGTTTCATATAAAGCATTAGTGACTATGACACTTGACCATTGTGATAGGTGTTTCAGTACTCTGCCCATATTCCCATGGTTAATTTTTCCATGTCCATGTACAGCAATGCTGGCTTCTGGAGATTTTTCCCTCCAACAGTCAGCATCTGCATCTGTTTTACAGAGGGCTGCCCATAGGCTGTTGGAATCCACTGCTTTTCAGTGAAGGAGTACTAGTTCATCCTGCCTATTTACTTTCACATTTAGCCAATTAATGAGGGATACAGGGGTATAAATATACTCTCATTTTAAGAATTTTTGAGATATGACCACATTGTCTCCAAAGCTCCAAATCTTATGAGACTGAGCTAAACTTATACTTGGTGAGACTTTGATTGACTTCCTTGGTCTTTTCCATTCTTAGTCCCATATCTTATCTCCCTGACCAGTTTTTACCCCCTGGGAATTCTTCCTAAAAATTAACTTTTGCGTGAGTCCTTGTCT